>CM061110.1:1807500-2075000 GCA_030770545.1 Macropodus opercularis
TGCCTCCTACACCTTCACTTCCTCACAACTCCATTGCAATTCCTCTCTGCAGAGAAGGATTGATGAGCGACCTGACTTCTCTCCATCCTCCCTAACTTTCTCACGGAACAGATGGAAAAGAGGAAGTTTGGGGCTTTGAACATCATTCATCCCCGTTCACCTTGGAAGTGGGAAAAAACACAAACACGCAAACCTGCTCATGCTGACGAAAGATATGACATCCTCTGCTTTCTAGACACTTAATGCCAAGATCTTCCAGTAGAAACAATAACATATTATTGAATATTGAAAAGTGTTATTTGTAAGAAATCTTGTTCCCTTAAAAAACAGCAGCAGTGTAGATGTTTTGTGACAACCAGGTGAAGGCTTGAAACACGCTTCTGGTATTAAACTAACATTTATACAACAATAGTAAACTGAACTTACCCTCGTCAGCACAATCAGCGCAGTAACCAAACCTGTCTCATTTGCCCTCTACAACATGTACATGTGGAGGCGAACCAGGAACATTGTGGGCGTTGCGCCTATGAAAAAGGTCTATGTTAAGGGAGATTTCTCTGCAAAGCGTCTTAGTCGTAATGCAAGTTTGACATTTGCTGCTTTATTTAAAAATGGAGCTGCCTCACCACACCTGCTGCCACTAAAAACAGATGTAGGGGATAAATGTGAGCTAATCAAGTAATATGCGAAAGTAAATCTGTTGCTTTATTATATACAGTAGAAACAGAACAAGAACGCTGACTTATTGGGATCCATTAGATAACACGAACACGGCTAAACCAGCCTGCTAAAGCATCACAACGCTACAAGTGTGTATTACACAAATCTTAGCTAATTAGTCGTCCACTCCAGGTGGTGACAGTTTGACTCTGTAGGGAGCCTGAGGTAGTGACTGTGTGTGTGTGTGTGTGTGTGTGTGTCAAGTGTCAAAGACCTCCTTAGCACTTCATCACCTTTGACCTCATGGGAGCTTTCAGGCTGTGAAAAACATTATTATTGCATTGTATGAACACACACACCAAGGTGTCGTATCAGGAACGAGCATGTGGTAGCTTGTCACTGGAGCTGTGCAGCTGTTACTCGTTGCCAAATCACCACATTTTACATTATTGTGAAAGACTGCGGTGGTTTAGCCTTTTTATTATTAGATGCATTTTTTGTTGTCTGGCCATGTTTTCACGTCTTCTTCTTCATTCATTTCAAGTTTTTATTCATTCCTATTCATAATTTTGACAAAAGTGTCTAAATTAGTCAATTAAAATGCCCCAGCTAACACCTACAATACATGTAGTGTTTGGAAATGTTTCAGTCCATCACAACTGAGTCCATCTAACCATTATCATATATGATAGGCATCATGGAGCTGACGTATAAAGACATACGCACACATTCAACTAGACAAAAACCCACACAAACACACACGTTTTTGTGGATGAAGCCAGATTCAGCCTGGCAGAAACATACTGCAGTGGCCAGTGGTCAACAGAGAGGAGCAAACATTACAATGTGTCACAATAAAACTACAATCATTTAGTCCATGTTGTAATCGTGTACAAAGAGCTATGTCATTACAAGTTTGACAGTTATTTTAGGTAGTGTTCTCTTTACTTTTAGTGTCTTGTAGATCAGTGGGACTTGCTTGAATAAAGTATGATGTGTTCTGTTTTTGGTGTTTTGTTTGAGTTGTGGAGCTGAAATGCAGAATAAAACCCTTACGGCCCGACGTCCAAGCCTAGAATGGGGGCGCCAGACCACCTAGCACTGGGAGCCTGGTGACAAGAGCTTTGATTATTATGCCTGCACTCCCTGCCAGGGCTAAATTTAAGTGTTCCCATAAACTCTAAAAGAAAGACGACTTAGGAATGGCCTGGCCTGTGTGTGTGTGTGTGTTTAGGGTCTCTTCTGGTCAGTGTTGTCGCACAGTCGGAGGATAATAATAGGACGTGCTGAAACTAACTGAGACTAAAAGTGGACTTCCCATGTCTCTCACTCACTGGTGGTACTTGCGTTATTCTCTAAACACTCCCCCTTTCTAAAACACTGCATCATGCACACTTCTCTGGCTGCATCTCTCCATTCAGCGCCTCCCTCGAGCAAAATGAAAGAGCAAGGCACTTCGGGCATCCCCTCATCTCCCAAATGTGGAATTCTTGTTTATGTTTGATTAAAAATAACTTTGGGAAGAGGCCGATCAATACTTTCCCTGTAACAAGACAAACAAGGGGGGCAGAGAAGGAGGAGAACGAGAGGCAAGCGGAAAAGGGAAGGAAAAAAGCGTGAGAAATTTGACGACATTTAGAAATGTGTGCCTGTGTGTGTGACGGGTCACGCAGAGTCATTCCCATGGCCTCGTACAGTAGCCCTGACGCTGCTACTTACTGCTCTGATGTTTTAACACTGACAAAATGGCTGACGTACACACATAAGAGAGGAGAAAAGCCCTGGAGGAGATGCTGGGAGCCATATACGCTATATAAAGGCCTTCAGAGAACGGGAGCACAGCGAGGTCATTCCTGCCCGTGCTTTCCTTGGCTCTCACCGCTTCTTTCAAAGGATCTGCTTATGGTTTCTGTCAGATGCACGTCCATTTTTCACCCCATTAACAACTATCATTACCAGCCCAACTGGAGGCTATAATTGGGCCAGCCATGGAAAAGAGTTGTCAAAACACAATTAAATTGCAAACTATGGTCAACGGGAATAGAGAGAAAGTGCTGGACGGTCATAACATCATATTGCCGGCTTTCCTTGCCCAAAAATAGGAAAGAAAAACATGAAAACTATTATTTTACATTGGAAGGTTTTGGAGGGGGATTATGCAGATGGGTGAGCGGAGCGGCCCAAACGATGGAGCTACTGAAAACATAATAAATAATCACTCTTGGTGTCAGTGATGAAGAGGGGAAACATTAAATGCCCCATCACACATGAAAAGTCAAGTTCTGAGATCCTTTAATTAGAAAACTGACCATGAAAAGGCCAGAAAGAGAAGAAGGGATAAACTATATTCAAACTGCTCATCTTGGGTGTGAGTGTGTTTTGATCAAGTATCCCTCCACGTTGAATGGATGGGACACAGATCAAACACACCCCCGACAACACTCAACTCATTCTTTCTTCCAAATGTTTTAACAGCTTCATCAATAAAACCAGATGGCTCGTTACGTTATCTGCTGTGAATACGTGATAGTAGGTGAAGTACAGTAGTACCTGTCACTCAGTGTTTACAATCAGTTGTTATAAAACCATGTCAGCGTGATGAACGACAGTGAACAATCCTGACACAGTCACTGTGTGAGACAGAAACAACAAGTATGCACAAGACTGGGTCTAAAGGCTTCTCTCTCCCTTCATGACTTCTGAACACACAGAGGATGCCGGTTAATTTAGAGAAACATTGTCTTCCCAGTGATGCTCCTCAAATACAAAGGGTTGCAAACTGGTCACAATGACGTCAAGGAGAACTGTCCATTAAGTGAGGGAGCTTTTACAGTAGAAAAATGACGCTGCGTTGTTGGCTGACGGCCTTTAACAGTGCCCAGCAACCCGTGGAGTGTGTCTGGTGACATAAAGCAGAGGAGCCTGGGTAGTGGCAGGTCGTTGCAGGCCTCTCTACCTCAGTAATCTGGCCTGATTTATAGAGGCTAGTTTGGCTCTCCCCTTCCACCTCCACACTGAAACACTGGGCCTCCTACGCTGGAGACAGCTTGGCGTCCACACGCACACACACACAACCATGTGTGTAGACACATGAACATACTCGTGCAGGATCATCTCGGTTGCACAGTAGTGCACACAACCAAACCACATGGGCTGCTTGCTCAACGGAATGAACACCAGATTCAGAAACAAAAGGGTTTAAGTGTCTGCATGCTGTCAGGAGAAAAGCAAGGCTCTACGTCAACAATCAAACTTGTCTGAAGCCGGACAAAACAAGGACTGTAGTTAGACACACAGTGATATAAAGAGAAAGCACTTAATGCAAATGAAGCCCATTACACAGAGCAGCAATACTGGACGCTTCATTATTATCGTTTTTATGTAATTTATGTTAAGTAACAAAATCTGTTCATGGCAACTGAAGTATGGTTAGAGGTTAAGCTCCAGTCCTTGTTGTGGCAAATGAACTGTTTGGTTGAGCAGGGGAACTACAACACTTGGTTAGATGCAGGCAGGGATCATGGTTTCACTTAAGAACATTTCTAACATCAGGTCGGGTTGGTTTAATGGGCTCCTTCATGAATGTCTGATGTGGTGCTGAATGAGCCCATCTATCACTGTGGCCTCCAGACTCTTGTGTATGTATGTCTTGACACACAAAAGCATATAAGTTCATGCACCCAGACTGAATGTCTGCATTACCACAAGCGAGAACAGCTCTCAAAATGTAAAATGTGTAAATAAAATACCTGTTGGCACATGAGGAAAACGTCCTGGCATTGAAACCTGTCTGCATGATGAAACCACAGAGGATGCAGAAGAAGTAGCCACATCCCAAACCTCAGTAAGCTCATTAAAGCTTTAGTGGAACTCTGAATTAAAAGCAGAGACAACAGCTTACGATAATACAACCCGTACATAAAGGGCACACAAATGTCCATAAATGTCTTTGAACTAATTTACTGTCACACTCATGATGTGCAAGACCTTCAGCTTTTCCACTGTCTAGAAATTGATTTGTGGAAAGGCAAAAACCTTTACAACAGAGAAAAACGGTGAAGCAACGCAATAAAGGATAAAAGATAGACACATCGGAGACACAGTGTTCACATGCATTAGGCTAGCAGACTACACCTTCTTATGTGTGTCTGTGTACTATGAATCACAGCGCATGGACAGGTGTTTACAGTGAAGCTGGGTTATCTGTCTCCATTATCCCACCATGGCTTGGCCTCCCAGGGCCATTATCTACTCAGAGCTGCCTAAACACACACCCAGACGCAGGAAGCCACACATGCTAAAGGCAGGGCCCGCTACACAGGCCATAGCCTTAGCACATAATGGCTCTTTCTGGGGTCTTGAGGCTCTTGACGCAATCCAACACCCAAACAGAGAAGACCCAGAAAAAGAGCCATTTCCTTCGCCCACTGACTTTAATCTGCATTACCATCAGAACATATTTGCAGCTGTTTGTCATAACTTTGAACATACAGACCCACTTACTTTTAACTATTTGTTCTTGTTGCGGCTAATGTTGTAAAGCAGAACCACATTCTGACCCAGGGTCAGTTTAACATCCTTGTACAGTGGCTGCTTATTAGTTTTGCAAAAGTTTTGCTGAAAACTTACTTATCTTCCTTTGTGACACATACTAAGTAAGTAACTATCCGAGTAAGATGGGACAGTATGAATAAAACTAGTTTACACAAAAGGGAAACTGACCTTAAGATTATTTAAGTCAAATAATTCATCTAATCTGTGCCACACATGTCATAATTAGTTCAGTTTCTCCTTATAGTGACATGTTTGTTTAACAACCCCAACAAAGAGGATGTGAACTTGTTGCTTTCATTCAAACGGCCCACTCTATATCGCTACAATCCTCACTCTAAAACCTAAAGG
The DNA here is from genome assembly GCA_030770545.1 of Macropodus opercularis. Lineage (NCBI taxonomy): Eukaryota > Metazoa > Chordata > Actinopteri > Anabantiformes > Osphronemidae > Macropodus > Macropodus opercularis. The sequence continues at coordinate 1,813,063 of CM061110.1, forward strand.
GATGACACTTAATGATAAAGTGTGAGAGAATATCTGCGTGAGTCGTCTGTCAGCAAAACAACACATTTCATTTTCATGGCAAAGGTTTGGCTCTGGTGTAATAAAAAACTTTTACAAGCAGTGCATGTGACCACCAGAATAAGTAGATGATTATATCATGGTTTTGCATTTGGGCTGTTGCAAATTGAGTTTAGATGACAAAGTGCATCAATTCCTAGAACATCAAAGGCGTCTTAGTGATTCCAGTGTCAAGAAACGTGCAGTTGTTAGATTAGGTCTAACTAAAGAGGCCTGCTTGGTTCGACTGACCTTAAATTATGTGCTTTCTCCTCATGTGAAAGCATTTATTCAGGGTGTCAGTAGGAAGCACTTCAGCCTGTTTGTGCTTTTAGCATCTGAACATTTCTCGTAGCTTCATGTTTTTTGTTTTTGAATCAGTCAAATAATCCTGTGTGTTGTTGACTCTATCCGTCATGTCTCTTTATATCCTAGACTAACATGATTGAAGTGTTTAAATCTATTTGAATATACATTTCTGAAATTTCCCTTGTCATGACAGGAATGAGGTCCAGCCTCAAATCACGTAGCATGGGAAACATACATGGTGGTGATGGGGATAGAAGTTGAGAACTGCTTGTCAGTGGTTTCATCGCAGACGATATGCATGACACTGGGTAATCATCCAGTGATCCCTGCATGGTTGGGTTCCGATGCCACATCACTTTGAAATGAATGAAATACTGTACACACCACAGATCTGACTCCAGAGTCTTGTGTGAGGTTTGGTTACAGAAAGAAAAGCACTTTGTTACAAACATTTCATGGTACCGTACACATTAAGCGTTAATAACCACAGTGTGTGTTACATATTTCTTTGAGAAGCTTAACTACCATATACTGTATATATTTGTGTGTGTGTGTAGTCTGTGTAGTAAGTGTGTGGGTGTGTAAACACTGTGGTAAGCCTCAGGCCAGGTACTGTCTGGTCTCATATATGAGGTGGTACCACCAGTCTCCCACTGCCTTTTAATTATGTGTGTAGGTGGAGGGGGAGGAATTTAATGAAAATTGTCCACATTATAAAAGCAAACTTGACCAGGTTCATCCACAGTTCAGGTTCAAGGACAGTAAACAAAGAGATAATACAGACTGTGCCATTCCCAGTGCAAGCCCCAGATAAGTTAGATTGAAACTCCCAGCATCCCAGAGGGAATCATGGGTGATACTGTAATACTGCCCTGCATATGCTGTCAGTTTATTATGTCCAGTACACATTGGTTTAGTCACCGAAGCGTGAGCCCTAACGTTGTGCAAGAGTTCCACATGAAATTTACAATGATTAACAAACCTTAAAAAGCTGTTGACTACAGTGCCAGTGCTATCTGCTGGCCACCCAATCTGAAAAGGGTCTCAGATACAGTCGCTGGAATGCTTTCCCCACAGTACTGTCTGGAGACCAATATTCCCAACCTGCTGTGTCCCGTGTGAATTCTGTGAATATTAGAGCTGAGTTAGACAGTGCTCTCCTGCACATTATCCAAAAACCCAGTAAGGAAACGCAAGTTGAAAAAGCAGTTTGTGTTCACGTTGATGGTTTGACACCCATCTATTACCAGATCTTTCAATTTAATGTCTGCATGGAACCAAATATTTAAGCATGTCAAAAGAAAACCCAGCTTTCCTGAATGCCTCAAACCAACAAGTGTGGTTACAGCCGTGTGTGTATCTTCTCAAGACGGATGGAGAGAAGCAGGACAGAGAGACATGGGATAGAAAGTGACAGTCAGAGTTCAGTCATCGACTAATTTCTTAATCCATCTTTCCCTATTTCTCTCCTCGACTGGCTTTTTGACGGAGGGAAAGAAGAGAACATAAGCGGTGGGAAGCTACCCAGAAGCCCCTGACCTAAAGCAGGATGAGGGCTCAGAGTATGTGTGCGTCCAGAGGGGGTCGGGGGAGAAGGCAGCATCCTGGCAGGACATTTGGGACTGGTTCCCAGCAGCACTCGCTACTCTCCTCCTCAGCCTCTGTCAGTCTCTCCCTGTTGAGTCGATGTTGGCCTCCTCCAGGGGATTCCCACTCTTTCCCAGGGCTATGCCCAGCAAGCTGACTCTTTCTCTCTGCCAAATGACCCAGGGTTTGGCCACTTGCTTCTCTTATCTGTCTCTTCCCAGGGCTCGTGGTACTCTATCCATGTCCCCTGTCTCTGACTGTCACCCTCTCTGTCATCCGACGTACGGAACTCTCAGCTGAATATATTCTGTCCTGATATTAAGCCTGCCAGGTCAGGAATGCACAATTTGTTCCCTTTTTTGTGGGTGATTTGACCCCTTAACCGGCCAAGATGAGTTTACTCGATGTGCCCTTGAATGCGTTAACACGTCCCGAACTAAAAGTTACAGCTACAGTACAAATGTCTCCACTCGTTCTTTTCTGTCATTCTGCGCTTTAGACGAGTGTAATCGGCACATCGAGCGTCTGGCAGGAGCGTTTTTACCGCTCATAGTCTAATACATCAATACAGTTTCAGTTATTGTTCTTCTATAGAACTTTATTACACTACTGCACAAATTGTTAAAATCACTCGTGCAGAGGAAGAAAGTGAATATGAATCCTCTCTAAGATGCTCCAATACGTAACGTTTTTCAGCCTCGGCCTCGTGAGGATGACATGATGTGAGGAACTGGTGCGGCATCCCTCTGTCTGTCTCAGAATCCCTCCACCACCGCCACGCTTTCTATTCACTGGCATAAAATTGGTATTTAGAAGGTAATTTATGATTTCAATCATATAATACTAAAACAGTGATATGTAACCTGTGTTTCACATATGAAAGCATAAAAAGTACACAACACTAACAGTAGGCAGATTTCTTTCCCTTGGGTTGCACTGGACTAAGTTAACATTCTGCTTCTCATATTCTCTACATAATAATAACTGGGCATATTTAAGTGTCATGCACTATTATTCTGAACAGGTCTTTTTAGGGAAATCCACAAGAGCACAAATTTATATGATGCCACAATGAAAGAAGGGCTCTTACACCACCATGGTATCATTTGCACAGCACAATGTGAAGAGGAAATAAAAAGAGGCATGCAGTTGACAGTGGCACAGGGCTAAGATGGTTAGGTTCCCAAGCTAGCTTGTGTTTACACAGAGCTATTTCTGCACACTCACACATACACACAGTTTGCCCTATCATACCCCTCCTTGTAATTTCTCAAACCCTCGCCTCCTCCTCCCTCACCCCCCTTTTTCTTTCCCCTCTGGAGTCCGGGAGGGTTATGTGAACGGCCAGGGAGGAGGGCTGAGAAAAAGACGAAAGGAGTGTGAAAGAGGAGAGAGATATTGTGGGGTCATTACTGAGTCATCATATTCCCTGGTAAGGCTGGCTGCACGTTCGTGTGTGTACATGGCTCTGTATATTCAGTACATAATGTCTGAGTGGGTGGTGAACTTTGCACATTCCAATGAACAAGTGGACTTATGTGTGTGGAAGCATGGATGTGTGTGTGTTAGATGTGTTAACACTTTCATCCTTTTTCATAACTTTTTGAAGTTATTACCATGTGACAAACATAATCCCACTTTAATTTCTGTGTTCATATGTATATGCAATGTATCTGTCTTCAATTGTGATCTCTACCTCTGTACTTATATTTTATGAACCTCTCTGTCCTATATTACATAATAATAACTTTCTGTCTGAATCACTCTCACTAGCGACATTGTTGACGTGGATGTACATTGAACATCCTACAAGAAATGAGGAAATTGTCTGGGAGTCTGTCCTGGCACCATTTTCCAGAAGCTAATAGTAGATGTAATCGTGTTCATATAGTTTACAACATTTACAGCTGGAGCTGCTGCCCCTGACTGGTTAGACGTATGAGGTAAGAAGGGAATATCTCCACTACCCTGCTTAACAAGGGTAAAATAATTACATTTATAAAAACATTGAGTCAACAGGTTACATGTCAGAGAGTTTAGTATCACAATTAAAGACATTTTGATGTCAACCAACTGAGTGAATTTTAAAAAACAGAGCTGCCTTTCTTCAAGTAGCTCTGCTCTTCCAAATATCCTTTTTACTACTTTCCCAAAAATGGTCTGCTCACTATCATCTCCATCACATCCTTGTCCTCTTTCTCTCGCTTTCTCAGCCTTTTAGTCCTTTCATCTCTTTGCCTTTTCTTCCTCTCTGTCGGCCCAAATATCTGTGTGGCCTGGCTTTGCCTCTCAACAGTAACCCGAGCCATAAACAAACTGCCTTACATTTTGGAATCACAAATCCCCAAACTGCCAGACATTAAAAGGAACTTGTTTCATGTGCTACAGAAAACAGGAGGGAGGACGCCCGACGTTAGAGCCTCCTCCTGTTAACAGATGCTCCGTAGTATCCGTTTGTTGCGACTGGGAGGAGAGATAGATAGCAGTCGAAGGGGAGCATATCTTTGAAGAGTTCCACATTGCCTGTTTTGATCAAAGTGCTCGGCAACTTTGTGGCTAATTGTGGGGATTATCTCTAAGTGCTTGGAAAAGACTGGGCAGTTTTATGGGGTTGGTGTCACACGCACGTGCGGACATGGGGAGTTGCCGCATATGCTGTAGCATCCACTAATCACAGAGGAGAAGCAAAAGTGGCCTCACATAAGTACGTTTCTGCGTATTTGTGAAGACAATGGCACGTGTCTGATGTGGAGCAGACTGAAGAGTAAAACACTGGTTTAAAAATGGGAAGCAATCCACTAGACATGAAAAAGTCTGCCATTAAATTATACACACACACACACATCGTGTTATGTTGATCCAATTTCAAGGACAGCGGTGAGACTGGGAAGTCTGAAGTGCCAAAGGACTTGTCAGTGTCAGTTGTAAAGCTGCTTCCCTTAAAGCCACTTCCCCCTGCACACACACGCGTATACGCACATACTGTGGTCAGTTGAGCAGATCCTAAGTGAGGTCAGCAGTCCACACGCACACAGCTCCCAAAGATACTTTCTTTCTAGGGTTTATGACTCTTCTCTATAGTTTCCCTGACCACAAACACACACACACACTCAAACACGGATACATTTACACATAAAGAGAAGCACAAAAAACTCACACATAGCTGATATAGCGGATATGGTTTTGTAAGGGGGAGAAGGGTGTATGGTTGGCGCAAGGTCCAAGCAATTATCTAAGTGTCCAAACCTCTTTCAGGCAGCCACAGCGGAGCCAGACAGAACACACACACACACCCCCACACACACACACACACACCTCTCAATTCCAACCTAGGGATTTGCCCAGGATAATTCCACTTCTATTCACCATGAGAGGTTTTACAAGTTTAGGTCCAAAATCTCTGAGCCACTGCTAACTACAAGTGGACTACCAGCTGGCCCTTGGCCTCCAGCCTGAAAGCTCAAGTGCTTGATTTTGGCCCACAGAATGGCCTTTTGGGCTTGTAACCCTGAAGTTATTTCCAATAAGATGAGCAGAGAGACAATGGCGAGCAGCTAATCTTGCCTTTATGTAGCCTTTGTCTGTGAATGGAGGGCACTTATAGAGGCGGTGCTCAGGTAAGTCAGTGTGTCAAAGGTTAAGCTGGAAGACTCAGAATCGCACAGTGAAGTTAATTAAAGTTTGTCTAAGGGGGTGAGAGTGTCTCTTGAGCAGACCACTAGCGTCTGAAGGCTCGTCTGAGAAAGGAATGCCGTCAACTTAAAAGTTGGCCTACTGCCACAGAGTTGTTTTCAGCAGCAGACATCTGAGAAACTGATGAAGGCGTTTGCTGCTTTACAGGTGAAAGCAGCAAAGGTTCAGTCATCATTGCATTTTTAAGTAGCTAAACACATACAGTACACGCAGTGAATCAGATTCAATAAACGAAAACCTTTTCTCTGTCTCCTAAGGAGTGTGTCACTATGCAAATGTTTTAAGGGCTAATACAGTATGTTAAAAACTGGATATAAAAATAGTTCAAATAAAATGTATTTGTTCTCAATGTATCAATGCTGAACATGTGGTTATTATTTCCACTGAAATATTGATATGACAGCAAAACAATCAGTCAAACAAAATATAGTGTAGTGTATGTAGTAAGCAGGTAGATGTTAGTACGTGTAGGCAACATTTCCATTTTCCTTTATGTTTATTGTTTTATTTCCTCTGGAGTATTCACCTGTTCTCCAGCCTTTGGTGGCTCCTGCAGATTTAAACCGTAACACTTTTGCTAGGAACCTAGTTTGAATCACTTGAAAGGAAATAGGAAAAAGGTGAACAAAAGAGTGAATGAAGAAACAGACAGTAGACGTGTAGAAGAGGAAGAGAGTAACCTCAGGAGGAACATAAAAAGAGAGAGTAGTCTGGAGACAGGGGCGAAGAGGAAGGAGAGAGGAAGAGGAGAAGAGAAGATGAGCAGACAGTGTCCTTTATGTATTGGCTGAGTGTCTCCCAGGGCTTTCGTAATGCTTTACGCAGGCCTACTTTCCAAGGTCGACGTACGGCTGTCTGTCCAGCTGTTTTCACATTCAGCATCGGCCTATTTTCTCTGCCTTCTGTGTGATTCCTAAACAAATCTTCTACTGCGATGCAGGTTATTACGGGGAAAAACACACTGCCCACAGAAGCACAGAGGATGAACTGCAGGGTTAAGGAGGAGGGGCGATAGAGTAGAAAGTGGCTGGACAGGAAAGCTCATAGGAAAACTTCTTGGCCGCACAGGAACAGGCTATTGCCACTAGCACGTCCAGCGTGTTGTTTGATCCATGTGACTGGTGCTAATAGATGCTAAAACCGATTCAACGTCTGCTCACAGGGCCTTTCACACCACACCGCCGACTGCAGCTAATACCTCTTTAGACAGTAATTGGTCACATGCTCTCGAGTCACTGCTATACAACATGTTCCTGTTTAATGATGTTCCTCAAATGATATTTCTTCAGTCTCCCTAACAATAAATCGCAGAATTCCCAAAAACAAAAAAAAGGACACTGTCATAATCATCATATTAATAAGATAACCCTGTGTCTGTAGCATTTTCAGGTTAAAAAAACACAACAACACAACTGTAATTACCATTACATCAGAACTTGTGTTGCATCGTCATTGCAGTTACCATGTACTTCACAACATCTAAACATCAACTACAAAAATAGATGGAACACAGATGATTAAAGAGGTAACGATTGGTTTCTGCCTGGTGCAACAAAAAAGGAATGTTTTGCTCCATACCAAAAGCTGCGACAAAGATATCATAAACCAGGGTGTGGAAAGACGATCTACAACTTGTCCTGTCGTGGCCGGAGGGAGATAAACAACTATAGATCTGTTTTGCTGTCAGAATGTCACGTACATGTGGCATAGATAACACAGGAATGACCCTGCTGCGACCCCTCCTACCATCTGCTTTGGCTGGGCTACGCCAGCCGCTCAGTTTGCCTGCCTACACGGTTGCTGACCCATTCCACATGCCAAAAACAAGACAGATGCCCCTAATACCCCAACTCCAGCCTTAACCCCCACCCCCCGTGTCCTGACAGTATTTCAGTGCTTCTTTCCGTTCAGACCAGACGTGCTGAACTGCTTCATCTTCCTGTCCTCCACCACTGCTAAAGAGAAGCAGGTCTCCTCAGTCTGTAAGGAGCCATGCGTCACAGTATGTGATGTGATGGGATTTATCAGCACGACACACACAGGTTATAGACATGTACATACACACACACAACACTTTATGGTATAGTAAAAGATTCTGGAACGCTACATTAATAAAGGGAAATGTCACATACATAAAGATCTTTGCCTGCCTTTATGCAGCCACTGACACACAAGCAACGAGCAAAACACACACACACACCCACACACACACACACACAGGAGGCTCTGGTCCATCCTCTGACCGGTCGGTGACCTGACAGCCCAGCAGCTGCTGGTTGTTTGATGTTTCACTCTGAGGATCACATTTCATTTCCAGACTGTTCAGCCAATAGGAGAAAGACAGACAGAGTCTCTTCCTTCTCTTTTCCTTTGCTTGAGCGTCGCCAAGCACACATTTCCAAAAAACCCCTCACAGTTCACACAGGCAGAGTGACTAACACGGACTGATCTATAATCGATGCGCAGCGAGCTCTCTTACTGTATGAAACAGCTCATCATGTCAGTTCAGGAAAGTCAACTGACAGCTCACATCAGACGAGGAGCGTGTGTGTCTGTGTTTGTGTGCATGTGCAGCAGATGGAGACAGGCTGGACATTAGACCTTCTGGCCTGATGACATGAAGTCATCACATGACAGGAGTGTTGAACACTGCCTTTAGTCACACACACACACACACACGCACACCCCCCCACACACACACACACACACACACACAGAGGCTCTTAAATCGAGTACCTGGCGTAAAGCAGTACCAGGACACAGCGTCTGTAATGCTTGCGCAGAATCTGTGTCTAGAATTGACAGAAAGCAGTTGTCCTTCATTTTAAGAAGTAACTGATCAAATTAAAATAAAAAATGTCCTAAAAAGCGACAGATCTATATAATTCTACATGTTTATTAGATGCTGCTAATAAGTGACACACAGGTTTAATAGTGATTGAGCAGGTGAACAGTGAGTGAGCGCGGCTTTACACATCAAAACAGGAAGAGGTGCCTGCTCTTCCACTGCAATGAAGTCATGAATTTTGTCATTTTACAATAGCAAATGAAATAAAAAACAAAAAAATGCTTTTACAAGATGTTTGTACCACTCAAACCTCTACAGTAAATAAAACCGGTCTGGGGCACAGCGACGCAAAGGTTTATAAGAAATGTGGTTACAGTAAACAGCCACTAGGAATAATAAAAACACTGACATTAGTGGTTCAGCTACGTGTCACCAGCGTTTAACCGTACCAGCCTGATAAAGCTAAACGATGAGAATAATAAATGTAACACCTTGTATGAAAACATAACTAATGTAGAAGAGGAGGCTCTTGTGTCTTCACTCATGTCCTTGTCTTTCACAGTGCTGCTCTGAGTGGATCTGGCCTCTTAGTGTGTGGCCACTCAAGAGTGAGAAGATGAAGAGAGGCTGCCCGGGGCTATAGGGCAGCTTTAGTCAGTACACTTACAACCAACACGCACACACGCACACACACACGTGAAGAGGGTCTCAAATAAGCATCTTTACCAAGAATTCTAGAATAAGGAGGCTTTGGCGCCATGTGTGGCTGCTCACCCTCGACTGAATACACACACACACACACACACACACACACACACACACGTGTAGACGCCATGTACTTGAGAGGCCGCCACAAACATAGGACATGTGCACACCCTCTTACACACATTCCACAATCACATAACAACTTATCCTGGCCCTTTTTCCACTGAATGCTTGTGTGCAGCACAGTGCATTCCTTCCTCCCTGTTAGCAAGTGGGATAATCACTCTTTGTTTGACGAGAAGGCGCCAACCAGTGGGCCCAGCGCGTAAGCTTATTAACTTCTAACTAGTATCAGCCTTTGCTGTGTACAGTGCAGCTTTCTACACTGACGCTGAATGCTGGGCTGTGAAAATGAGCTCATGTCCAGCCGATCAGTGAGAGGGCTCTGTCTGTGCTCAGGCTGGTGGTGAGTGTGAACCCCGTGCTCGGCAGATCCAGTCTTTACAAGTGCACTGGTAGTAAATGTCACACACTGCAAGAACAAATCACATCTTCCATTTTCATTTGTGTCACAAACCCTTAGGTCACAGAATCATGTTTCGCATACTAGTACGATATTGGTATTGGTTACACCACGTCAGGTTTTGGTGTCAGTGGAAGAGATTGCAGCTGCTTCTTTTGGTGGATCTAAAAGCAACACACATCTGCTCAATGAATAGTAAATCATTGCCTTATTCTCTCTTTGAAGCCGTTTCTTTTTAATCCCTACAAGCTGATGTGACAGCCTGATAAACGCTTTGCGTTTTTGTGATAATGTATTATCTATAGTTGCTTTGTGACTCGGGCAGAGTCAATATTTTTACAGTGGCACAGTCTACTGTTTTACTTAAATGAACATGGTCTGGGACCTGTTTCTTTGGCCTGGCTTACCCTTCTCAACACCCTCATAAACATGACAAGAACTTGGGATCAAAGCTGTCTAGGGCATCGGGTCCCTCACATACAGGCGCAGAGACCCAGACACAGCTCGAACACACACTCAGACAGATGCTGCTTTGACTCAGCGGAGGGCTCTGTGTCTCCAACCATCATTAGAGCTGGTGGTCCAGGGGATTTTCCACATCACACAGCCACTCATGGCAAGACTTGGCTTCGTAAGGAGCACTGAACACCGCAAACGTTTCACCTAACTGCCACAGGGGCAAAACATTTTTTTGAAGATTAACATAATAGGGCCTGTTTTCTGAACCCAATTCTGCTGTAAAGCCAACAGAGAACAGAGCTGCCTGCTTGACGTTAAGGTCCCACGGTCAGTCAAAGCAACTTTTCCACAATTATGTGTAGAGGCTGATACGATCAAGCTGATTTTCTTAACTGTGTAGACAGACAGAACTTAGGTTAAGCATTCCTGAAATATGCATCTTCCAGGTTTACTAAAACACAAATTATGTCACAGAATAATAGTCCAACCAGTATAAACAAACAGTCTAAGGAGGTGTGAAATAAAGACAAAGAGAAATTAATGTTCCTTGGTACTAAAGCAGCAGATTCTATCTAAGAGTGTTTCCTCCTGTAAAAGCCATTAGACTGCAGCACTCGGTGACAAGCTACTCTCAGCACTGCATGCAAACCGTTGTGTGTCCTGGAGCTGCGCAGAGAGGGCTTTTATAGTCCCTGCGTACCACTCTGGCTGTGTGTGCTATAACACGGACGAAGTCAGCTTTTGAACATGACCTGCATCCGACCTTGAACTTCTCACCTCTTTCCTTTAAGACCATTTCGGACTTTTCAGGTTTTCCACAGTTTTCCCATTTGCAAAACACCAACGTCTACCATCTACTGTAACACAGCTATCTGGAAATATCCCTTTAAAGCGATATTTCCAGGTGGAGAGACAAAAGAAGACTGAGCTTATTCCAATGTGAAAAGAAAAAAAACGGCTTGAACATGTATTAAAGCAAACCTACACACTGACACACACACACACACACACACACACACACACACACACACACACACACACTGAGGCTGTAGACAGGTCCAGCAACACCTCTGAGACTGTGATCCCACCTTTGCTTCCAGTGCGATGCCACTTGGGTAAGGAGTGAGAAAGGAGGAGGGAGAGATGCTATAGAGCTAAGTGCCTAGGTGTTAGCTCTCTGCCTGAAGACATCAAGCAGCACTCTGGAAGGATGGAACTCCAACTCCCAAGTGCTTCTGACACAAAATGAACACCTCAGTCTTAGAATGCCATTCCACATTTAGAGGAAAAAAGGTCAACCATTGGTGTCTTCTTTCACAGACAAAATCCAGTCCTGACATCTAGGTCAGTTGTTTTTTGCCATGTATCTTGGTTTCCTTAATTTTGTCTTTGGTCTGCCTTCAGAATTCCCCTGCCTTTGACCAAACAATGCGTTTTGTGTACTTGCAGGTGTCTTCTACCTCTAGACAGACACACAGACTTTCTCTGGAGATGCTCTTCAGAATCTTTGAGTCTCACTGCCTTAGTGTCTTCACCAGGTAGAATGCAGTTGAATCAGACTGAGATCAGGTGAGTTGGTCAAGCACATCCTGTCTCTCGATCTGCTGTTGATAAATCTTTATGCCACTATGCTTCTCGTGTTGCCCAGTGAGTTGAGAAGCATGTGGCGGGAGCACACTGAGCACACCCCTGTTCTGGGAGGCTTTCTTTACGTTTCTGTCCATTCTTGGACAGAATTACACACCAACCCATTTGACTCTCTTTACGCATCTATACGATCTCGCTGAGAGGCATTTGCTTCATTTTGTCTTAACTTTCTTAAACTTAGCAATTTAATATCTTTACTCAAAATAAAGTAATAAAGTTCAATAATTCGTCCATGTGAACAGTATGCACGCATATTTCCCACCCTGGCTTCCTTCTCCCTCGTAGCTACTGCTATGGCAGGATCATTAGCTCTCTAGTGCTAATGCTGTTGATTAATGGAGCAGGGTCACAGGGTAAGCAAGGGCAGGCAACATGCACACCTTATCCTGCTAACATGGAGTTAGGGTGGCCCTGCTCATAATCGACACAGTCTTAGCTTTTCCTCACACACTACCACCTTAATGGTGTTGTACTGTAAATCTGGCCAGCAGGCAGTTAATGGCTGCCTCATAAAACCCTGAGGAGGCAGGTCAGGACTGCAGCTGAGATGCCTGATGCCCTAAATGAGAAGCATGTGAGGGGGTCAGAAGGACAGGGTGCGGCATGGGGTGAAGGTGCTCCCATGCATAGCCAAGAAGGTTTGGTGCATTCACGTCTCATGAGAATGACCCATTAAACAACTTTAAAGATAGTCATACCAACGCTGGTCACGGATCTGATCGCCCTCATTCCTTTTGTTTAGAACTTTGTTGCTATTTTCGCAAATTAAAGTGAGAGAGAACTAACGTAATTGATTGCTTTAAGACGCGTTAAGGTGTTTTTAGACAGCAGATGGAGGTTCTACTACAGGCATTCAGTGTCTTGTCCATGCAGCTCAGCCATGGTGGGAAATGGGAATCCACCCTGTGGTGCATAGACGCACACCCCCAACTGAGCGCGTGAAGTCTGTTTCTTAGTGCTGTGCGTTACAGAGCATATACTTGCAGTTTTACTTGACGTGGAACCAACATTGTACGCTTCCAGGTCATCTCTGCGTTAGTAGGTGAAACGTGACGCTCATGCCATTCAAACCTTCAGAAACGATAATGTACTTCTGGACATGGTAAATGTTGCACTTTGACACTGCGTCTCATTAACCCATTCGCGCACACAAACACACACATTTAAACATCGGTGGCAGAGCTGCTATGCAGGGCTGACACACCGGGGGCAGCTTGGGGTTCAGTGTCTTGCACAAGGACGCTTCGGCACATGACTGGGGAAGCCAGAACCATGATTGGTGGCCAACAGCTCTACTTCTGAGCCACTGCTGCCCTTAATGTGTTGACATTTACATGCCCTGGTATTTATTGCAGGAAAGAAAAAGAAATATCATTGTTAAGAGTAAAATGTAAGATCATCTTAAATGATTTGTCATTTCAAAATAGTTTGGTCGGCCCAGTTGTTGGATAAAACTGATTAGCTCAGCTCACTCCAGCTACAGAGCCATGCTTACTGAGCTGCGTTTGGCCCCAGGGACCCTGGTCTTATCAGCTGAAGGCCCTCGCTGCTTTAACACCAGCCTCTGTCATACACGGCTCTTCAGTTCAAAGACAACACTGCATGGGAGATCAAAGCATGGCCAATCTGGTATGCACACACAAACACGCGCGCTCGCCACACTTACACACAGCACACATGATAACGCGTCTATAATCTCAGTCGCACACTTGCAAACACACATCTAAACACACTGGCTCCAACTACACATGCCCCTGGCATTGATCAAAGGGAGGAATGTGATAGATAGAGAGGCGATAAGGGAGAGAGAGAGTAGGTGGTTGTCTCACTTCAGTAATCAGGCTGCTGTGTGTGGCAATAACTGAAGATAAGACTGAGACATGCAGTTCCAGTTTACACACATCTAGAGCATTCCAACAGTGACTTTAAACTCAAGTACACTAACCACAAACCTACACAGATGTGTTGTTAAGGGGAAACATAGTTGTGAGCAATCATCACCATTGTTTTATAGGCTATTACTTCAAAGACCTGGTAAAAAGGTGCAGTTTACACCACGCTGATGTGAAAAAGATGAAGCGGTTTGAAGGTCAAGTTTAATTATATAAAAAATAGTCTTTTCTTGTCTCACTTTTCTTTTGTTTGTTTTTGGTCGATTTGAAATCCACTTTCCTCTTTGACACCTAATGGAGGTTAGGATAAAAACTGCTAACTTTTACTTTAACCTGCTTTGTGTAGCTGTGAGTCAGCGCAGTTGTCAAATAGACGTGTATAGCTGGAAGGACCCAAGATTTCCAGAAGCAGTTGATTGCCGTCTGAAAGCTGTGCCCCCCTGCTGTGAAGTTAAAGTTGATGTGATTACTCAAAACTCAATGCAATGTTTTATATTTGCTGAAAGAGTAGATGCACACTGAGATTACTGAGGTAGCAACTTTGTGAAATCGGTTTAGAAACAATGGTGATCAAAACTAAGAGCAAAAAATAACATCTGTGGTCAAAGTAAAAAAGCCAAGGGTGGGATAGAGGCTGCGATTACACAGTAGCCAGTAGTTTGTGAAATAAAGCACAAAGAATTAAAGACGAATTGAGACCATGTGGAAATAGTAAAAGAGTAGTATTTCTAACATTTATTGGAGGATTGAGAAAAACACAAAGTCTGAACCTGGAGGCTAAGTCTAATAATTAAAACAGTGACATTAATAGACCTCTGAAGTGATATAGTGCTTTTCCTGGAATGTAGCATTTGATCTCAAGATGTGAAAAACTCCTCTGGTGGACAAGGTCAGCAGGAACCGATGTGCTGCATGAAGTGTTCAATGCAAAAGCAGTGTGAGGCTAATTGACTTATTCTTTATTATACCCTACCTGCCCTTACATGCATTCCTTCCTCCGATCATTTAAACATGCAATGGCAGTAGTGCAGCGACACAGAGGTCAGGGTTTTTCTTTTTATTTGTTGGACCAGCCTTCGCCCAAGCGAGACTGTAGCACTTGGGTAAATATATAATTAAGGGGAAGCCGTTTTGTGGTATTGGTCTTGTGATTCAGCTACATTTTAATTCTTCAGTGCTACATTATATATGTGCCTGTAAAATACAACACACACGCGCTCTCTCACAAACAGACAAAACTCGAGTGTCCTTATGTTCCCTCATTTTATCCATCTCAGCTCACACAAACACAGCACTCCTCCTTCCATATTCCCTGTCCGTGGGAGCCTGAACTAATCTCCCATCTGCCCCGGCTCCTGGTACACAGACTGCTTTCATTCCTAACGAGGGCCTGATGAATTTTCTTAAAGGCGGCGATGGGCCAAATTGGAGTTGATATGTCCCATCCGGCAGGATGGATGGGGCTATAAGACAGAGCCTTGTCTTACTGCCATGTGACAGCTAAACCAGGCCAAAGTGAAAGAACTTATTAGCACTAACTGGTCAGTTTACTGTGTGTTAGGGTTGCTTATTCCATTACCAAGCATGTGTGTATGTGTGTGTGTGTGATATAACTCCTGAGGAGACAACACTGTAGCCAATAAAATCTGTGAGCGGCTGTTGTTGTTGTCCCTAAGACACAATAAATGCATTGTATGCCCTAAACTGTATGTGTATGTACAGCCCCAGGATGCTGCAGCCATAATGTGTGAGAGGTAACTATGTGTATAAATGCAGATTTCGTTTATCTGCCAATGTTTCATTATTAAGGAAGCGTGTGCCATGTGACTGTGTGAGACTAAGGTTAAGGAAAAAGGGCATCAAATGAGCTATCTGGATGTGTTCTGACACACACACACACAGGCACATACGAGCCCAGTTTGAAGAGGGTTAGAGAGGGGGGCATGACGCGTCAAGCTGGAGCCATGACTCGGTTGTGTGTCTGTGTGTGTGTGCGAGCGCGGGGGGGTTGATCCCATTGTGTGTGTCAACAAGCCGGCCTATTCAGTGCCTGTGTGGCTAAACTCTGCTAATGAGCGTCGCCTCTGGCTGAGCCCAGCTAACACAGTGCTCGTCAGAGCTAAACCCTTCAACACACACAAACACACACTCCAACCCTCAACCAAAGGATGGAGGTGGGGGTGGGATAGTGGGTTTGGTGAAGACAGGGGAGTGTGTGAACAAAAGAGGCAAAGAGAAAGAAAAGGAAAAAATGACTCAGGATGCGACCTCATCAAAAGATGACAAATTACAGCTACAGTAAATGTGACCTGTTTTCACGGCAAAACATTCAAAAACAAACTTCTGGGGTTTCCACTGGAATGCTGCTTCTGAAACACTGGAAAATCCTCACAATTGTGGATACTTGTATTAAGGGCAAACACTAAGCTGTCCTACATCCATTGCATCAGAAGTGGAGGAGAATCTTAAGGATATACCGCAATTTGGTTCAGAAGACCACAACAGGCTCCATATGTCATTCTACAAGCTGCAACATGATACACGGCAACTTTGCTTGAGACTAAATCATGGGAGAATACATGGAAAAAGAAAATAAACGAAACGTCACACTACTTCACTCTCATTTTATACAGAAGGCAAGGCAGGAAGAATGCAGCGAAACTACTGCCTCTGGTGTCAACATGATGAAGGGTCCACAACAACCTTTTACACAGAACAGCGTGTAGAACTAATCCCGATCTGAGCATCATGCACAAGAGAAAAATCAGCTGTTGCTATACAGACATGTCCCATGTGAAGAAGAAAAAGCCGAAAGTAGTAGAGAGATTTGTGTCTAAGCACATGCAGTGTGTGAAGTGACTGCGGATAATTTCTCTATTATTATTTAAAGTCTTTATTACTCTATCACTGGAATCACCAAGATCTAACCAGTTTAGTGGCAGTGGACAACTGTGCTAAAATTGACAAGATCTCTTCATTTGGTCCTGAGAAACAGATGCTGTAGTTGTGAGGTCACAGTGGGCGTGGCCTTTGTCCAACAAGACGTAATCAGTTCAAACTGACATTTGAGAAAATTTCCTTCAGGTGTTTCTTTGATATCATGTTCAGGGTCAAAGGTTAAACATATGGACCCATGTATGAACGGATGCTGAAACAAAAAACACAGTCTGACACAAATGTGACCAGCATGGATGAAGTAATAAAAGAGTTGACTTTAACTGCATCAGAAGCGTTTATATTGTCACCAAAAGCGGAAAACAAACCAAAAACACAAAATTATGATGAAAACAAGAAGGACTAATGTAAAGGCTGAAAGGAACAAAGAGAAAACAAGAGCACGGAGTCCAGGGACAATGGTGATATAAGTCAGTAGGTAGAAGGAAAGAAGATGGGAGCTGGGGGAGCTGAGGGTGAGAAAAGGGGCATGTCATCCTCCATCAGCACAACAAGCTCTCTTTTTTACCTTCAACACTTTTTTCCACCACAAGCAAGCTATTTCCAACACAGTGTGTGTGTGTGTGTGTGTGTGTGTGTGTGCGCTGGAGGTGAGGTTTGGGGCTGAGGCCATTAAAGCTCTGTTAAAACACTTCTGATGCTGTTGGCTAATGCTGAAGCAAAAGGAAAGTGAAAAGAACAGAGAGGAAGTGAGACAGTGAGGGAGGGAGTACACACTGAGTGGCTATCTCAGCCCACCCAGCAGTCCACTGGCAACCTGTCAATACTATGAGCACAGAGGTGCAAGATGAGTCAACAACCTAATTCTAACATCAAACTTTCATGGGGAGCGGAGGGAAAGAGCAGGATGAAGAGATGTGGCGGGAGAGGAGAGAGGCATGCTGTTAACGCTTTATCCATCACCCGACCTTCACTCCTCCGAACCTTTTAAAACCCCTTTAAAAACCAACTGCTTTTACTCGCCCTCGCACACTTCCACTGCTACACACTGTGTTGCACTTTTAAAGTTCTGACCTGCGGCGGAATTACATTTAGAGTGTTTTCACAAGGTATAATAGTGACCCTCTCACTCTCTCTTGCTGCCCCCTGCACGATGCAGAAACTCTGTCACCCAGGCAGACAAAGTGCCAGCAGCTTTATTTATTAAATATGGCCTGAGAGAAGAAGCTGCAACTAAGAAGCCATTTGAAAAGACTAGATTGTAATGGCTTTCCGACACACTGAGGTTCCACTGAGGATCAGTAGGGACACCTCTGGAATGCTTGTCCCAAGGTGTGGGTATATGGAAACATATGAACTTCAGACAACGTCACGGGAGCAGCCTGTTTTATTTACAGCATAGCACCATGTTTTCCTGAATCACACAGTGTAATGGTTGCGTAATGATGGATTTAACGAATGAACTGCTGACATCAACTCACATATATATATAAACAAAAAGAAGACATCAGCGATGAAACTTATCCTTATATGAGCTATTATGAGAGTTGAAGTCAATCCATGGAGCTTCAGATATTATGACAATATAATGCAAACAATCATTGGCTAAATGTGTGAGCCTCATTCAGGAACCTGAATGTCTGCCTCAACAACACCTGGTCACATTGAGGTACGTTTGCTACATCTTTAAAAACGTTCCAACGCTGTACACCTAAAGGTGAAGTAGTGTGAGTCTGGTGCTGATGTCTCATGGTAGCACAGGACCTTCCAGACTTACACTGACCTATAGTAAGGAGGAGTATGAGTTTTGTTTGTCGATGGCTTTAAAGAAAAACAGCTTCTACCAATGATGTAAGGACCTATTTATGACTTTTATCCAATATTTGTCCATCCCTGCCCTCTTTTTCTCTCTTGTGCAGTTGCTTGTGCAGACATCCTGTCTGTGTTCCGTTGCTCATTTCTCTCTTCTTTATCCTGTCACCCCCACCGGTCGAGGCAGATGGCTGCCCATCGTGAGCCTGATCGTGTTGATATTAAAATTAAAATGTATATTAAAGCTTGCTCAAGTGGGATTGCTGGGTTTTCTGTAAGTGTTTTGTAAGGAGTTGAACTTTACTTTGTAAAGTGCCTTGAGATGATCTTTCTTGAAAGCTGGTGCTGTATAAATACAATTGAATTGAACTGATAGATTCAAAGCTGATACGACATATTTTGAAGATTCTACGCAACCATAAAAGTCCATATATTTAAATATTTTTGATTGGCTAATACAAGTCCTGTAAGTAACAAACTATCATTCAGATATCGTAGAAATTATATGTATGTGTTTCTAAAATGTCACATGTGTGTGAATGTCATAAATGACTATTTCAACTGTAAATTAAATATTCAGAACAAGTGAGGTGTTTAACCTTTATATTAGATCACAGTATAAAACGACAATAATGATGCAAAAACCATGAGCAAAACAACAACCGTGATAAAGACAGTAAACACTGATGCAGCCATGTCATTGTAACGGCGTAGTGGGTTCTGACAGCTCCAGCCCTGCTGCTGCTGGTGACTATTCTCTGCTACCCTGGGCAGTGGAAGGACTGGTGACAGTGGCTAATGGTCAGAGGATTCATTATGTAGCATGACAATGATAAGACAATAAACTTCTTTACTCAATCTGATAACATTTCCACCCACACACTATCCCCCATGATTAGGTAGGTGTGAAGTGAGTGAGTAACCCAGGACTGAGTGCACATTTCTTAGCTCTCTTTATGCTTTTGACAGAACAGTGTGTTAATAACAACCAGCCTGTCACTCTGGCTTCACTTGGCTTTGAGTGGGCTCAATACAACGAATGTATGACAGAGCAGAAACCGACACGGGTTCCTCAAACAGCTCGAGTTCCAGCTGGTTAGTGTCAGAGTCGACAATGACTGAAACCTTCCAACTCACACCCACAGCGTTCAGTATGTCTCTATAGGGGCCTTGTAGTGTGCATCTAAGAATCTGCATTATCTGCAGTCTGTGTATTTATAAAAATAGTTTAGCACATAAAAGAAGATAATAACAGAATGAAAAGCTAAATAAGAAGCATCCAGTCCTGCATCCACACATCCTGGCAACAACGAACGATTCTACCAATAAACCGTAACAGTCACCTTATATCTCGTCTTTGCTCTCTACTCCACAAAGGTGAAACTGCATGAAAAATACAATAACTTAAATAACCAATGAGGTACATTAATCACACACCACACATACTATATGTACATGCCAAATAGTAATAATACAAAGAAAAAGAGCTGAGGTTAAGTAGCGACTTCAATTATTAATGCCCACAAAAAATGTCTCTGAGTCTGTGTCAGTCAGTGTCAGTCAGTCTCATCCACTATTTATATGCTGGTTCTCGAACACAGCTTGTGAATGTTTGAATATAGTTATGATCACTCCATGTGTCTGCCCACTGTAGAATGAAGGAGGATTCTATCAAGTTTAAGATATTTTGGTTTTAGTTTATAATCATATTAGTGAATGAAGTTCATAACCATCTACATTTCCATTCTATGCCAAGTGAACATCTGCATTTAAAAAACGTAGTCCTATAAGATATGCGAGATATGTAATTTATGGTAGTTGAGCTCTTCCCACTTCCCCACAATCGAGCGCAGACAGCTCAGCTACCACAACACTATCACAAGCATAATGTTGCCAAGGAGACAGACACACCCTGGTTGGTAAAACACATTCTCCGTGGTTGCAAATGTGTAGGGGAAAGCCAGCAGCCAGCTACATCTTGAACCTCTAAAAGTTACTTTCCTTTGAAGGCCCAACTATAAAACTCCTTGTCAGGGCTCAGTGGTTTGGGTTTTTGGCAGATTAGTATGACAGCCAGGCAAACAAACAAGATTGGAGGGATTCTCCAAGTGTTTACTGATTGCTCTGTGATGAGCAGGGAGGAGGGCTTGAGGAATGCGGAGAGTAAAAATCAGAAGCATGATGAACGTGAGCACCCAGCACCAACTGTATGTGCTAGTACAGCAGATGAGTGCGTGTGGTCGTGTGCCTTTGTGAGGGGCAGTGTGTGGGCGCTTGTGTGTGACGGCTCATCACCCCCAAACCTTGCATTTTAAATGTACAGGTTATATATATATATATATATATATATATATAGGTTTGAAAAATTATAATTCAAAAGGATCAACCTTGCTTACTCCTACTCTGAAGCATCATGTACATCACATCACGGGTGGATGCTGATGGCTTGCTGTCGTTTTTATTTCAGGGTCTATGATATCTGTTTTGGTTTGTCTCACCATGGGATGGTGTGGTAATTAGGCTATGCTAGAGAGAGTAAAGGACAAGGTGTTTAGGGTGAGAGGAAACGTGCAGCACGGGGCTGGAGAGTGGCACGTTTCCGCCATCAACATAAGTGAGCACAGGGCTCCACTGATGCTACTGTTTGTCGACTCATTGGACTAAAACGCTGCGTGACCCCGATGCAGGGTCATGTTTTTCTAGGCCCTGCTGTCCTCCTGGGTCACAGAGATACTGTCCTGGGGAGAGGCCAGCGCTTGCATGAATAAGTAAAGACTGTTGGGGGACCAAAGTCCGTTGGCTGACGTTTCCACCCCACTGAGTCTTAACACATTAGGAAGCCCCACTGCCAGTAATGAGCCAGAGACTGAGGGATGGGGACGGGGGTTATCCTCCGAGCGTAACTCCCTGAGCACACAAGACTGTGTCACTCGCAACCTTTTATTAATGTGCTAATGTTACTCGCATGCGATGTGGAAAAATGGCACTTCCGCTTGCTCACCTTTCACTTAGACAACGCTGGTATGTAAGAAACAGCCCGATCACAACATAATGAGTGGATGAGCAGCACACTTTATGGAATGCACCATGTCATTCTGTAATTGTATGGTTATCATGGCTGCAGCGTGGGTACAATGAGCTAACGAGCTTCATAACATTTCCTGAAAAACACTGAAATCTGTAATGAAAATTTATTTGCTAAACCTTTGTTATATTTCCCATCTCAATGTTTTGCGGTGCTCTGACTGAACATTATGTTCAAATGCGTAAAACGTGTTGACGTCTTCTTGAACATCCGCCTCGTGGCCTCGTCTGTCATTTCTCCAGAGCGGAAGTTCTTCTGTGAAAGCATTTGACAGAGGGCTCATGTACACAGACAACAGAAAATCGTTTCTCCAACCTAATGAGCCAGATTAACTTTTTTATCGTTTTAATTCAATTTTAATAAAAGGTTAAATGCTTATAGACCTTTATGCTGTAACTAATACTGGATAGGTTGATGTGACACTGACAAACCTTACGTTCTTAATAGGCAGTGACTTTTAGGATGTGGAGCCCTGCCTCCCGATTAGAATATACCTTTTTAGGATAATTTAGAAGGCAATGACAAACGTGTTTTTTTCCAGTTTAGGTATGAGGACTTGCTGAATTATTCACTATGTTCTTATCTTGTTACACAGAGCCTCAACCGGTTCTGGCCTGTCTCGGTGCAGCAAACTTTAACTTTGTATTAGCGACAGCTGTAATTAAAATACAGGTTTCAGGTCGTTTCAATTGACTGGGTGCTTTCACAGGATTCATCAAGCTTTGACCGAGGGAGTTCATACTGTACACAAAACCGTGTGTGTTGTTCTTCAGAGAAAGAATGTGTGTGTTTTCTCCTCATCTCAGCCCCAGTGCCCCTGTGCCCTGGCCTCTCTTCCTCCCCCACTGTGTGCGAGTTTATTCACAGGAAATGCAGGGGAGCCTTACGGGTGGCTGGGCTGATGCGAAGCGACGTGGCGTCTCCAGCGAGCCGGGAACTTAGCATGTCAGGCAGGTCAGCACTGGGCAAGCAGACAGTCGATAAAATATTCAATACAGCACTCCCAGTTCATGGATCTAATACCTCAGAAAAGACCCCCCTCCTAAATCTAGAGGAAAAAAATCACCATCCCTACGACCTGCTCTCTTCACACCAACTGGATGGTCTGTCAATGAAGATCTGGAGTAGATTCAAACATGCGAGATGCTCAACCCCTTCCTTCATTCAAGCAAGATAAACTTGGCCCTATTGAGAGTGAAAGTTCAAAAGTGCACTGTGACCTTTTTAAGGCGATTCATTAGTGTGGCAACACAGAAAGCAGGTCTCTTTAATTCTTTAGATTTGTGATTCTGCTTTCCTTCTATCTTATGCGTCTTCGCACAGCCCTGGAGGGGCAGGAAAAAAACATACGGCATTGTTTGACAGTGAGGCGGCGGAGTCTAGCAAGGCAGACCGTTGGAATGTCACTTTAGCGCACTGAGCGCTAATCCCAATTAGCATCACTCAGCTGCACTGAGGGTGCATCACATTGACTCAGGCTCTGCTTAGACAGGCGCCCTCCGTGGACCGGGCGGATACAGTGAAACACCAGCTGCTATCGGCCTGTTTCGCTGATTAACCAAGACACTAAGATGTTGTAGCTGTGTCTTTTGACTCCCGAGCCGCTGCCTCCTCCTCCCTCTGTTGTCTTCGAGTAGCTTCCGTCTACTTACATTTTTAACAAGCGTCTCCTCTGTCTCCATCTCTTTTATTGTGTCGTCTGAGTGCGTGGTATTTTATTACTTACACTGCATAGATTGGTTGAGTACACTGGATCAGTGTTACCCACTCAAACGGTTTTCCTTTCTCCCTCTGAATAATTAATGGAAATGGATGGTTAAGGACAAAGGCAGTGAAGACTCCATTAAGGGGCAAGATGTTGAGAGGTGCTGACTTCATCATTGGAGTTGTTAGCACCAGAGTAGTGATCCGATTTAGACAATATCGTACGACAGACGTGAACCTAGGAACTACAGGCATCTGCACTAAAGCGTGGCTGCTACAAGGTCCTGTACATTTCTAACAATAGTAAACAGCACTTAAAGCAGAGATTGTTTGCTCCACATCCTGCTACTGTCTTAACAATTGCCATGCACGGAAGAGATTCCTGGAACATATCCTTTCATTGGACACCTGCAGGCTTTTGAGAACACTAATAATCCAGTGCAATAACAAGGTAATGTGGGCAACGAGGGGCTGAGAATGCAACTTTCTTCATGTACAGTCAGGCTAAGTTATAAAAATAGCTGGATCTGTCTGTGAGCAGAAGCACATCATAATACATCACAGAGCTTCAGCGCCACGCAGCTTTCACATCCCTATAAATAAATGCTTTCCTAAGCTTTGCTACACTCTTACTTTCAGATGCACACTCATGCAGAAGCTGGAGTCAAGTAAATATCCATCTCGTGATGAAAAACATCCCAACACTACAGCACCAACACAGAGAGGGATGGTGGTAGAGCTTTTAAAGCACCTTCAACCACCTGTTTTCCCCTAGCACCAATCTGACAAAGCAAGAACCTTCAGGGCTCTCTGTGGGCTGACTGTGCCCGTCTGGAGTAAGGAACTTAGCCTTGATCACCTCGCACCTCAAACATTTGTTGAATACTTTTACCAAAGACAGGCTTGTCTTGTAAATTTACTAAATATGAAAATAGGGCCTACTACTAAAGGCCAACTAGAATAGGAAACAAGAAAAGTTCCAGAAACATAGATTCCAAAATAGCAGCTACAGCTCAAACTACACATTAAGTCCCCCACTGGCCAGTAGGTGACTGATGAGGAACATGGAAAACACTCAGCTCTAGAATCCTAACTTCATTTCTACAGGGCATGGTGGCCCAAGCTGAACTGCATTCAGAAAAAGCGCTAAATAAGACAATGCGTGAACGTAAGTATAGTCCACTGCAGTCAGTCTTGGAAGTATTAGGAGGAGGGGTTGACTTCAGGAATGTTGTCGGTTCAGAGTTGTAAATGCAGTTGGCCTTCCCCAACAATGGAGCATATTTTGTGAGATGCTGGGAGTCGATAGCAGGCGTCTGCCGTGACAAAGAACCACTTCTCCGGATCCGTGAGAAAGGCATGTTAGCTCAGCTCTTTGATACAGGACACTGCTTCTCTGACCGCCATTCATTACCATGTGTAACAGACAGCTCAGTGGACATTGCGCATAAGACATAACTTGGGCCTCCTACACACTCTCACAGGCTGAATTATGAAGGCCTGAGAAGCAAGCGTCTCAAAACAGCCCTAGGTGTCTCAGAAAACAGGCAAGGAGTGAGTTTGGGACATAAAAAGTTGACTTGGTTTGGAATAAAATCCCTCACTTTGAGCCCACGCTGCTCTTATCGTATGTACAGTGTAGTGACAGTCAGAGCTATGTAGAGCACACCCTACCTCTGGCCTGAGCGTCATCTAGAGAAACCACATGAAATGAAGCAAGAGGAACAACGCTGCTATTCATGAGCCGCTGTGTTCTCCACAGGATCTGGAGATTGTATGTGCCACCCTCCCCTTTTAAATCATAGCTTATTAAAGACAGGTCAATCAACAGTATTCCCACCAACAAGGACAAAGAACCCAAGGATTCATTTCTCATGACACTGAACTTACCAACTAGCCAAAGTAAAACTAGTGACATCAGAATTGTCACAGTTCGGCCCTTCGACCCTCGGAGGCGCTGTTATGTCTGTCATGTGTCTGGTGTGTGTGACCTCACTTCCTGTTTTTGATTCCTGTTTCACTTACACCTGCTCTTACAGGTATCATGTTTTAAGAACTTCCTCCACACATCACTTGCTTTGTTCCTTGTTGGCTGTCCGTGTCTTGTTGGTTTTGGTTTTCTCCTGTTCTTTGTGATGTTACCTGGTCAGTTTGTCTCCTCTTTTCATGTTGTCACTTCCTTCCTCCGTATGTTTTATTAGTGTTAATGAGTCATGCCTTTGTTAAGAGCAGTGCTTTTTGGTTTAAACGTGTTCAGAGCTAGGGTCCTGCGTTCACAGTGAGATTTAGTTGGTTAATATTGACCTTAATCTTTTCTGTTTGTCATTTGGGGTCTTGTGGGTTGTGCGTTTGGGTCCTCTCTTCTTGTTCGTTGGTCTGGCCATGTATATATGTGGAGCGGCCTAGTTATATTGATTTAGAAAGGACAGAAACGTGATTTATTTAACTCGGCCTGTATGTACGTTTGAATAGACACATAGATTCTGCACATTGGAACACATCATTAAAAGGAACATATGAAAGCGGGAGGAAGACTATGTTTAAAGCTGTCAGAGAGACGGATGCCTGGGGTTATAGCAGGCTGCCTGAGGCTCTTCCACCACATGAAAACTGCAGTTTCTGCTGCTGAGACACTTCTCTTCAGCTCCCATTGCCATGTGGGTGTGCCTTTGGCTCGTGGCACTTCCCCTTAGCACACTGAGTGTGCCATAGCTCTGGGGAATGCCACCACCATGTCAAAGGGAAGAAGAAAGAGGGTGAGAAAAAAGGAAAGTGCAG
Source organism: Macropodus opercularis (assembly GCA_030770545.1). NCBI lineage: Eukaryota > Metazoa > Chordata > Actinopteri > Anabantiformes > Osphronemidae > Macropodus > Macropodus opercularis. The sequence continues at coordinate 1,838,997 of CM061110.1, forward strand.
GAAAGGTGCTGGTGAAATGTTAATGTCTTGTCCTATTCAATATCCGTATCTTTGGTAGGAGATGGCAGCGCGCCCTCGCTGCCACTCTGTGATGCAAGAGCACGTGAAATGGTGGGAGGCACCACACATGGCTGAGAGTCAAACTGTCGCTTGTTTTTTCTCCAGCGTGCATATCCACACACTCTCCCACACAGACAACATAAACATTTCATGTTTGGTTAGTAGCCACGCATGAGGAATTCCCCCAACCTGTTAGTGTGTCTTGTTTATATTTCCGTCTTGTCAGAGTGCATTGTCCGGGGCAAACACTCCTACTTGGCTTCTAACCTGACCTCTTTCTCTTCTACACACAGACACACACACTTGCAATGTACCTGAAGGCAAGTCATAAGTTTCTGAGACACTAACTAAGTCCTCTCACACCAGGAGGGGGCTGCTGAGTGATCCGCTGGGTTATTGTATGTCTGGTCTGGGGTGGAGGTCACCCAAAATTACAAAGAGAAATCCTGAGGATGTGTATGTGTGTGTGCGTGTGCGTGTGTGAGAGAGAGAGAGAGGGGAAAGAAAAGGGTGGAGGTGGTGGTGGTGAGTGTTTTGGGGTAATGTCTGGCAGATGACAGATCTGTGAATTCTTTCCTAGTGCCCACAAGGCAATAGAAGCCGTGGTGTGGCAGTCACATCTTCAGAACACTTACAGTCTTTATCCTGCTCTTCTTCCCCATCCTGGGGGGCTCAACCCACTGATTACTACACAGGAGGCTATTCAGCGCCCCCCTCCCTCCCCTCCCTCACACATGCACGCACGCACATACAGATATGTATACACAAACACAACTGTCCTACGCCCTCAACCAATCTTTCCTTTTCTTGAGGGATGATCTGAAATTATATTTTGCACTGATGCAAACATAATGGGAGCGAACAAAGGCAAGCCTGCTCCAGGCGCAATCTTTTTTGCTCCACACAAAGCGGTCAGTTCAACGCCTCTTACCACAGAAACGTCACACAGCCTTTTAACCCACTACCTCCTCAAGCCTTGCCCATCTCCCAACCATATGAATGCATGGGTGAAACGCCAAACCACAAAGAGACACGCTCTTAAACACACTTTGAGCTGGACTCTGATGAGCCAGCCAGTCTCTCTTCTTCAATCAAACTCTCCACCTCTGTACTGACATAACCCGCCTCCCCAAGAGTGAAACTCAAATGTGTTTTCAATCTCACATGCCTGCCTGACTTTTAGACTTTTAATTCATGTCTGGGACAGTCTGTGTGTGCTTGTTGTGGTGGGCTGAGGGGCTGAGGGAGCTGGAAAAGGGGGCATAGACAGGGACAAAGAGTAACAGAAAAAGGGCATCAACAAAACTCAATTGTCCTCAGAATGGCCATAATTGCATTTGATTAAAATAATGACAGGGTGTTGGGAGGGTCCCCTGGTGGGAGTGTGGAGTCCTGACACTGCTGTGCTGAGAAACCCAGAGTGAGTGTGTGACAGACAAACAGAACGTGTCTCTGCTATGAGGCTGAAAGTAGGCACTCACCTGTATCACCAGATCGTGAAGAGAGCAGCACATGAAAACGAGAAAAAGAAAAACAATGATTAGTTCAAAATCCAGTTATCATCAAGTAGTTGGAAAGGAAATAATCTGTATGACTTTTTTTACCTATTTACATATTTATATTTACCAACTCAAACATTACTTTCACAGCTGCAAGATGTCTGTTGTGGGGACCTATCCCTCGCTCCTTACAACTGAATCTAACCCGTCAGCCAGTGTACTGAGATTCAGGGCTTACGGGGAATTTCCATACTTAGCCACCACGACCACGACCCACAGCAGCACATTTACACATCTCCACCTTCCCATGAACACTGAAGCCAGGAGTAAAGGGACAGAGTCTTTTACAAGTAGTGCTCTGGGTTGGAACAGGGGAAGTGGTGTGTGTGTGTGTGTGTGTGTTTTGTGTTAAGGCCGTGGAGAGTATGATAGCCGGTAGGAATGTCTAAGCTGGGCTCAGACTCTCATCTCCTTGCACCGCCTCACCCTTTCCTAGCATGTGTAGCCCTTACACCTTCACAGGAAGTTCACCTTGGCCCTGGAGCAACTCCTACCACATCTCCCTCCCAACAGCACTGGTTCGCTCAGAAACGAGAGGCAGCGAGCGCGTCCTAGAGACGCTCCCCACACTGGAAAACCTACACAGCTCCTGTTGCCTCAAAAAAGCAGAGCATTATAAAAGACACATCACCCTGGCCACGCCCTGTTTGAACGGTTGCCTTCAGGTTTATATACTGTAAGACAAGGACAAATAGACTCAGCAAAGTTTTTACCCTGCTGCAACAACCGCTCTGAATGCTGCTAAAAATAATGCATCGCGTATATAATCTTATTTATTGATGTTTTAGTAATTTTTGCAATTTATTATTTGTATTATTTTGACTTTTTATGAATGATGCACTGACTGGAGAGAACTTTAATTTTTTGTTGTACATGTGACAATGACATTAAAGACCTATTAAACAAAGATGAGAAGGCGCCTATGAGGCCTGTTGTGCTTGCTGTACGTTGGCAATACATTACAGCTACCATTTATGACGCGACACAAACTAGAAGCAGTCCCCCGCAAACAAAAATGCATTTTTAACTTACATTTGCAGGTTAAATAAATAGTGAAGATGAGACTACAGGCATTATTAGGATACTGAGAGTCACACATGAAGTGGGTACTGCGATAATAGAGAGCAACTGCTTCAAAAACAAGCTACAGTTAGCTCCATCCTTCACCAAAATATCCATCTGCCTGCATCTTAGTCTCTCTCAACACCTCCAAAGGTTTGGGTTCACTTGGAAACGTCTTGTAAAAAGTTTTGTAATTGTGCCACTGGGAAACAATGCTGATGGTGGCAGTTTGTTCAGCTACAATACTGCATTCACAACATTATTTTAATGCTTAATTATGTTTATAGTTTGATGTTCTAAAATTAGTTTGCCTTTCCAAAAAAAAAAAGGAAAAGAACAAACTTATGGACACTTATGAGGAGAAAAGTTTCTGCTGCTGGTTCTGAATATACATAACATCCCATTGGTTGAGGATGGGGCTGCAGAGCTGCTGTTCACCACCCAGAGCACCAACAATCAGTGCATGGCTCAGCGTCAGTCTGGTGAATTCCAGTGTTCTAGCATACAACACACTGGGACAGTGCTGAGCATCATTTGTCCCTGATGGTTTGTTTACTGTATACTGGACCCATGAGGAGTTACAGCTACAGAAACCAATGCGTCACAACTTCTGAAAGAATGAGGAGACACGGACTGAGAACACTGACACAAACCTGAAACCTAGAGCAACAGCCTGAGGTGAAGCTGGGTGTCCCCCTCACTGTTTCTAATAATCGGACTAATTTGTGTAAGTGTAATATCTGGCGTAATGGAGTGACGGGTGTTTACGCCACGTGTTGCTGAGCATACTGAGAAAAGATGTCGTGGATCAATTAACACTTGGCTTAGATGACATGACGAATTACAAGCCTTACGACAGATGAAATATTCATTGTAAAAATATTTAGAATTCTCCTCTCCAGTACCGTCGCACTCGTTTGTCGCCTACTCAAACAGATGGACAACCACCCGATCGTTCAGTCTAGAGGCACATCAACCAACACAGGCCCATGAATTGAGGAACAACTACTAATTGATTTTCATGTTTTGTTTTATACTTATTCCGTTTTTTTCAGATCTAGTAAAGGTTTTGTAAGTTGTGTCCACTAATTATACGGACATTTAATCTTAGTTTTTATTAAATATCTGGTCTGCATACACAGAACCTGATAATAACGTCTGCATGGGGGCTGACCAGAGTAGCTCCTCGTAAGCAGCTCCTCCTTCCAGGCTTGAACGGTTTTACCACCAGCAAAGTCTGCGGGATCTGCAAATTCATTAGATAAAGTAATGTAGCATCAACATGCTTTTCTGTTTTCAGTTCCCTTTAACTGTGTGGTGAGACATAAACACTAGAAACACACAGTAACTGACGTAGTGTTAGACAGAATCAAACTGCATTATACATGCCTCACAAACATCCTGTGTCTTTCTCTCACCTCCTGACAGGCAGTGACCAGAATTTCCAACCAGCGAATTGGAAGTGTTAAATACACGGACTCAGAAGTAGGAGACAAACAGGCTTCCTGCTTAGAACTGTGCACAAGGTTCTCTGCAAGCGAGTGGGCAGCATGCACAAATTCACTGCGTCTCACACCCCCCTGCAGGCTGCTACTATACCACAGTGTGGACCAGAGGACGAAAGCAGGTAAAGCTGAACTTGGCTGCCGAAACCTTATTAGTTCCAGTTTATGGTTCCCATATAAAACAAGTGTTGGGTTCTACTTGCTTTAATACCTTTGACCTTCATAAATATATTGATTGATATGATTTAGAAGGACACGGATAGTAAAGTAATCAGGTCAGTGTTTATATATATATTAAAATGCATTGCTGTATATTATTTTCAGTTCAGCTCCACCTTCCTGATGATGAGTTTACCAAAAAGACTTTTGTGAAGTCAGTTGAGTTGTCAGTTTGAGTTTTCAAAACGGGAGAAAGAGCAGATGGAAATAAAGTTTTGGGGAAATATTTGAGACATAAATTATAATGTTTAAGTAGATTAAGTTATTATATATTCAAGTGCTAAGTTGATTTTAAAGTCAGTAATTCGTTACTAAAGATGTATGAATTTCCCTGTAATGTTTTCCTTAGAAACCCATAAAGCAACTACATGTGTTTTACAGACTGTATAATTTCTAAAACTACACTTTATTTGTCAAACTGAAGAAAATAATGGATTTCCCTGGCTCCACTGTACCATCCTACTCTCTGTGAACTCCTCTGTTCTTCGCGATTCATCAGATCTAGTGAAAAAGCCCTCAGGAAAAAACCCTCCTCTGATTGTGTGAAGGCCGGGACAAGCGGCCTCTTGAGGGAGAGACAGACTGGACGGCGATGTTTGGAAGCTGGAGAGTTTTCCAGGCTGCAGCTCCAGCCAGACTCCTCTGTGTCCTTCAGAGGGAAAACAAAAACATTTGGAGTGTACGACTCACAGTTAGAGCACATCTCTTATTTGTTATCACTTATGCTCCAAGCCCGGTTTACATTCCCTTGAGTGTGTCAACTGGCGTGTTCATCCGGAAATTTGTCCCCTACACTCCCCTCCTGATTTAGATTTGGAGAGCAATAAAAGTTGCAGGGTTGTTGCCTTGGACAAATAAACTGACCCAAGTGTTTATGCAGAGATGTCCGAAAGAAACAAAACCAAAAAAAAAAGGGGGGGGGGGGGGGGGGGGGTGTAGGGAAGATACTGAACAGAGGGAAAGATAGGTGCTGGTCTCTCACTCCTTCCTGTGAAAGTTTCCGGTGAGGCAGTAAACATGGCAGCGTCTGTCTCCTGTGGGAGCTGAGGGAAATGTGTTTGTGTGAGTTTGTGTTATCAAGTGGGTCTGTGTGTTTATGGATGTTTGTGTGTCTGTGTGTGGCAATGTACTGCTTGTTGGTGCACACATGCTCAGTCGGGGAGTGCGTGCGTGTGTGGAGGTCAACAGTTCCTCTCCTCTCTGTGAGGGAGTTGTGCTGAAGCCAAGTGCCCAGCTGCTCATAGGTGTCTGTTTACAGACGGATTCACTGAGCTAACAAGCAAGACACACAAACACACACACACAGACACACTCGCATGCTTTGCTTCACCCCACAACAAGTCATACAATACACGCAATGTACTGTAGAGACTCGAGTTCACAGGTTGAGGTCAATTCATTTGGCTACTTTCTTTTACAGGACGTATCATCAGATTCTGGATTATAGGGCTGCTTCCCCTCCAGAGCACATCACATTGAAATGCTTTGTCAGCTTTGTCACAAATCAGAAAGGAAGTTTTACAGCAGGTCCAGCAGCAACAACTCCAATGAAACCTCCGTTGGTGGTTTTTAGCAACTTAGCCAATCACTGCTTAAGAAGAGCAACGGATCCCAGAGACATTTACAGCTTCCTATCAAAAATATTGTGGATTAGAAGGAGTTACAAACTGTCCGTGACGAGCAATTGTGTAATAAAGCAGAGGCAGCGAGAGCCTGGGTGCAGTTGACTGTTGAGGTCCTGTGTTTTTAAACAATTAAAAAGATATAATGACTGACTTTCTCTGTTTCGTGTGTTTATTTGAAACGTTCCTGGACATTTTTGTTATTCTTTGTCAAATTACATTTAGGAGCAGGACAGATGAAGCAGAACTGGTGGGATTTGTCACACCTATTGCTTGTCCCCCATACTCTGGTTCATTTTCTATTACAGAAAGCAGTTGAGTTTAACGTGGGCATTAAAACTGACTTAACTCTGTAGCCACTGATGGATCTATAAACGTACTTATAGCTGTTATTACTTCATGTATTTTCATATTGTTCTTTTTGATCCCCCGGTCTAACTGATCAGAATGATGATTTATGGGAAGCATTCAGAGCCACAGGGATTCACAGATTCAGTTCATTTTTTTTACTGTTTGCAAGAATATTCCTAGCAATGAAATAAAATTACGCAATTAGAAGCGAATGAATCCGCAATAGCCATTATTTGAGGGGATCCACTTTTCTACAGGTAGAAAAAATAATAACAGTCAGTAAGAACAGTGCAGTTGTGCTACAGCTTGTGATATGGTCATACTTTCCCTCTCTCAATGAGTAAATACAATTGAATTATTCCAATGCAGTTCAAAAATGAAAATGAACTACTTTGAACCTAATTTGCTTGCTTGATTCTCATGAGTGTCCTTCTCTCAATATCATAAAAAACTATAATGCCTTTATTATTATTATTATTATTATTACGACACAGCCCAGGGAAACATGCAGTTTTTTCTCAGAAATTACAAAATAAGAAACTGAGAAGCATAAATTAAGATTCTGACGTTATTTGTACAAATGAAATGACTCTTTCTTTATTTCTCCCTGTCTGTGTTTAAGAGAGTGCTGAGCCCTGGTGCGCATCAATTAGAACTCTGACTGGTTTACTGAGCTTGGCTTGCCACAACTGAACCTCATGATTCCTGTCTGAACATTCAAGGGATTTTGCTCTAAATCATTACTGGTGTATCTTTGAACAGGGGCTTGGAAAAAGACCAACACACAGTACAGAACACTGGCGGTGTCAACTTAACTGTTTTCATTAAAGGTTACTGCAAAGGTGAATGTGTGTGACACAGCAACTCAATAATCACTAACAATGAAAAAACAGTCAACAACCTTCACTGGTATTTATTACCAGTGTACATGTGTACAGTAATTCAATTTTTATTCATTCCATATAGTGATTATTATATGAACATGACTCATCAATTGAACGAAGATTTAAAATGATGACTGATTACATAGTCAGACGTAGGATAGCTGCGAGTCTGTTTCCCTGTGGCTGCATGGACAGAGCTGTGTCCAACTCAGCACAGCTGAAGGCTAATGAACCTGCGGGCGGCCTGGCTTTGTCATTAAAGGTGAGACCCTTGTTGCTAGTACATATGTTAGGTGAAGGGACTGGAGCAGCGTGGGCTTAGAAGCAGGGTTAGAATTACACTGTGTGTAGCTGCAGTTGAAGGAAGGCTGTTTTAATGTGAAGTGATCTTCTGGCTGTACGTTCCGGTGCATACTGTGTGTTTAGAACAGCTGGGAAAGCCTCAGTATATTTCTGGAGCAAAAGATCGAACCTCATGTTTTAGTGGAGGCCAAAACGACTAAGCCATTCTCATTTTTAACACACACAAACACACATGACACAGTTGCTGGTGGAGGCCTCTCGAAAAACACACCCCTGACCTTTCACCCACGCAGTCCCACCTCCATTACCTCACAATTACATTCTACTAATGGCTTTTCCCTGGGACACGTGTGTGTCTGGGTATACACGCTGGACAGTCACTTTTGTCTGTGTATTTTTGTTTTGTTTTGTTTCATGCCTCATGCTTTCTGTCCATCTTTCCATATCTCCTCTCCTCCTTTCTTTTATTTCACTTTCATTTTGTCTCTCCTACTTTTCTTTGTTCCTTCTTCTAGTGGTGTAGTACTTACACAAACTAAGGACAGAGGCTTCCATGCTTACGTTCATGTCTGGTGTTTATCATTATCCTCATTGTCATTCATATAACCAGTGACCACACCTGCTACGCCAAAGACACATTTTACATGTCTCCAACTGCATAATTCCAGAATCTGTGTCAACCAATACTGTATGTCTACCTGTTTAGATGAGTGGCCCAACATTTAGATTGCCCAACATGAGCTTTAGTGTGAATAGGGAGTTTTGTGTATATGCTGAAGTGGTTACAGGACAGAGACAACAGCACCCCAGGACACTGATCTGCCCTGGACCCTACAGGTCAGGAGTTCTGACCTTTGGGGAGCAGTCAGCAGTGAGCCCACAGGGTTGCAGGTAGGCTTGGATTACTGCATTCTGGCCACAGACACACACACACAGACAACACAATGGAATGATGAGTGATACGTCAGCATGGACATACACACACACGGATAGCTGGAGGGGAAATTAAGCTGTTGCCTCTCAATGCCCTCTAACAAAAGACCATTGAAAATAACAAGACAGGCTCTCACAGTGACAGCTTAGAAAAAAGTTTCCCTTTGTTAGAGGAGGCAGCTTCACAGCACCACGCCATTCAAACACCACATCCTCTAAGAAGTGCCAAACTGGTTTTACAAGGGTTCACTGCACTTTGAAGAGCCGGCAACTGGATGCTGGTGTTGGAAAGCTGACATTCGACTGTGTCAACCCTAACCTGCAATCTGCTCTGATACTGCGTACCACGGCGCAAGCACTGACTAAGTCCTTTCAAATGGGGATGTGCAGATGATTTTTACATCAGTGAATGTACCCAGTGCTTATTCTAGGTTTTTACACGGCCTCATAAAAGTTTGAAGCTTCCAAATGTCCAGGGTTTGGCTCGGGTTCACTGCGTTTATTATTTCAATAATCCAAAAGTCCGATCGTGCAGACATATATAAGGCTAATCAATTTCAAGCCCAGTAGAAGACTCATTGCTATTATATGCAGTTGTTCCATTGTATGAAAAAGTTTTCAAGGAGGGAGTTCCCAGATTAAAAAGTCCTGCGTCAGACCATCGTTTCATTGGATGATGGAGCTCTCCTGGTACTGTTCCCCCAGAGCTGCATTAAGGTTCCAATCCTGTTCCCAACACAGTTTTCCACTTAAAGGCTGCATTTGACTTGAGTCTGCGAGCTACTTAAAGATGCAATTTCAACTTTTTAAGCACTAAAAGGTAAGCAGCTGTAACACAATACTCTCAACAGGCCGTTCTTGGCTCTGGCATGAGCCGCATGTGCGCCTTTATGTCCAACCAATGCTATAGCTGGTGAGGATCATCAATTCTTATTTAAGGCCATTTCATTTCACATGACACCCTCTTATTACAATAAATGGACTGGTCAAAGCCATTGCGCACTGGATGTTGAGTTGGGGTGTAATTTCCCAGTGGCTCAATTTAACATAATGGCATATCATAAGAAGTTGAAAAAAACAGAACCTTTTGGCCTGGCTACGGTTAAAGTTGTGTCTAAGCCAAAAAAGACCATATCAACATTTTCAAAAGTGGTAAATAGAAAATAAACTGCAGGGACAGGGCAGGGGGTGAACGAGCTCAAGCAAATATCAATAAACACGCTTCTTCCGTCTCAGAAGCTTCCTGCTTTATTTGATTAGGCTGTAGATGGAGGGAGGGTTGGGGGTAAAAACAGAGCAGTCATGCTCTTTTGCTTTTCTTCCTCCTTTCCCTTCCTCCACAATCTTCAGCCTGCCCCTTAATGGGAATGGGAAGTTTGGGAAGTGGAGGGGAGAGAGGAGGGGCACAGAGGGCGACAGCTAGCCTCAACCTAACCTCCCCCATCTGGACCGAGGAGGGGGCGACTTGCCAGCCTCCAGGCTACTCCCAACCCTTCCCAGCTGTTGGCTGTTCAAGAGCAGAGGTTTTTTCCCCTCCGAGTGTGTGTTTTTGGTGGGCCTGAGAAAGCATTTTTTCATAAACAATTGCCATATCCTGCACCAGCTGCTGACCCCACGGCTCCTGTCTCTGAGCAGAGCTCGGGAAGCAGTCGGAGGGGAATGGTTTTCATTTAGAGGACTGTGCTGTGCAGGAGAGACTTGGCCCCACTGCTATTAGCATGCTAGCGCTAATGCAGAAGCTGCGAGTAAGAGATGTTAGCTGATAGCAGCCGTAGTGGCGGCGTCTGATGGGTGCGTCGAAGATGGAAGTGGAGCTTGGAAACAAACTGGAGTCTGAGCTTTGCCTGCTTTACTGCAGCTTTAATTCCAGGCAGTCGCTATCAAATCCTGATCAAGCTAAAGAGAATCTCTAAAGAGTTCAGGTACAGTACGTGTCCTAGTTTGAGTCCACAGTAGATAAACATTTTCCTGATATGCTCAGCTTCACAATTCTACCAATAATTTACAACATTAGTCATGTGTATCTATATTGTATGTCTGATAAATCTGATGTTTCAAACTTTGCTGGAATAGTTCACAAGTTTACAAAACCAGATCCAGAAAAACACCTTAAAAGTATTTCCAGTGCTTTACAGAAAGACGCAGTCCTAAGCAGCAGCAGTAGGCAAAATGATATCAACAAACAAAGAAGCAAAGGTTGAAAACAGTTTCATTACTCTCTACATTTCCATTTCCTGTCTGCTTTCTTGTCCTTAAACTGATGTCCCACTGCATGTGTGGATGAAAAATGGATTGAATGCTTGTTAGTGAAGTTGGGTACAGGTGCCAATGCAGTATGTATATCATCTGGTGGCATGTTTGTGCTGATGCACTATGAATGAGGCCGCCACACCTCATGCAACATTGAGTAGGCCAGGGAGGCTGTAGGTGAGGCCAGCACAGGCTGCAGCCAAGGATGCCCGCACCTCCAAACGTGTGTGACGGAGCTCTGTCACAGCTGGCTGGTGGAGCCACACAACTGGGAGGACCCTCACGCAACTGCAAGTCAGACTGACATGCATTGTTACGCACACAAAGCAGCCTTGGCACAGCAGGGCTGTATTACACACAAAAAGCCTTGCTGTTACTTTGATCATAAAACACAGGCAGGCAAACACACACACACACACACACCAGCCCCAGCAGCTTTCTACTTAGCCGTCCCGTTTGAACTTTCACCTCAAGTGTCCAGTACACACACGCACTCACACATATCCACATAAGTGCTCAGTCTTTGTACTGGTCTGTCTTGGACTCGCATGGTAATACTTCATTATGGCAGCACTGTAATTTTGGGGGGAATGAGCACTTCAAACAAACGGCAACCCACACACAAACACACACACACAGACAGGATTACTGTAAATGTGTGCAACCTAGAGTTCTGCTGGGACCAGTATCAGTTTTTTTCTGGATTCCCAGAACAGTTGAAAATACATGCGGACAGTAATCAGAGGCACACTGTGAGGTTATAATTGTTCAAGCTGATTACAAAGCAGAGAGTAATGCTTCAAATTGGCTGACGACTGCGATGCCAACTTGTACACAGAAATGTGAGCTGCTCAGGTCTGAAGGCCTGCTAAATTAAGCTCTTATTGTGAAATGACATGACAAAAGCCACACACTTACAGTAACTTCAGAGCTGTGAGGCCTTTGCAGAACAATCACTTCAAGTTTTACTTTGTGCAGCTCTGAAAATACCTCATTCACCAAGTTTGAAGATTTAAACATTGTTAAAGCGTAGAAACAGAGGTTTCCATTCTGTTGGGAGGCAGGTTTGTAAGTGTCTTGCTGTACATTCACATCTAATTGTGTGAATATAGAAATTTCTATTAACTATTATATGTACTACAAATCATGGGTCTATCATCTAACATCATTAGTGGTACTGGATTGTGACTAATACTGATACATTTTGGCAACAGTTGAAAAACAACCACTGTCTGGAGTCTTCGCTAACACACGTTTTGGAGCAACCATCTTTTAGTAAGTGGGTATAGTCAAGCAAAAACATGACGACGTGATGATACCTTTTACACCAGGCCAACCGTCCAATCCTTAGCCTGTGATGTGGAGCTATTCAAGCACTATAACCAGGCAGTGGAACTATCTATTCTAGTTATTTCCCATGTGAAAACTCCTTTTTCTGCATGTAGAGTAACACTTGCTGTACAATACATAAAGCCAGTGGAAAATGAAGTTCCTTTGAGTGTGTGTGCATATGCACCCCACAAGCAGTTACTTAGTTTAAACAAAGGCTCCCTTTAAACACCCTTCATCCATATGTATAAATAAGACAAAACACAAACACCATGTTTGGTTCTCACTGCACGGACGTTGTCACACAATCGCACTGCGCCAGAGGCGTGTATGTCGTTAGCTTGTGCTTTGTCTTCATACACAATACACAAGTTTACAATGATGCTCAAATCAGATGGAATTGAGAAAAGATGGTGTAGTGTGGGTGGCTGCATACGTGAGTCCACGCACATACTTACTGTAACCTAAGGTAAAACATGTGCTGTTTGATGTATGGGGAGAACCTTCACTGAAAACAATGTAGATGCATAAAACATTCTGCATTAGAAGCTGATTATTGGAGAATATAGAGAACGTCAAGGTTTGAGGTTTTGATACCATTGCTTTCATTCAGGCAAACATCTGTTCGTTAATGCTATCACAGTTGAATAAGGAATAAAATACATCACACATTAGGTGCCTGTTACTACTTTATAGTCACATCATCATTTCACACACGCAGAAAACAGCTGTGACGTTACACATCATAAACCATCACAAAGGTACCACGTGTTGTATGAATAGGCACAGTTTCTGTGTGAACGTGTGCTGGTTGACCTCTACAGAAACACTTACATTACACATACTTATGATGCAGCCGTGTTAAACTGTATATCCCATGAAAACTCTGTCATATGAGAAACATTAATTGTCTGGTCAACATATACCACATAACATAACACGAAGATAATGTATGTACATACAGATATATGTAACCAGTCAGTGAATGGGATTTACAGTAGTAAATTAAAGTAAAACTATCTTGAAATTTTGAAATAGGAATTTTGTAGATGCAAAATGTAGATTTGCAGGTTGTGGCACTACCTTTTCAAAGTTTAATACTTATTACATTAGAATTTATGAGTTACTTTAACTGACAGACAAAAGTCTGTAGTTTCCGTTTCTCAACACAAAACCTCCTCGTGGTCCTAATCTTGTCTGTCGTACTGGTTAGGCCTGAATCCTCTGGTATGAATCATACATTGCTCAGGCTGCGGTCAACACGGTGTACAGTAAATTCTGTAGGCAGGCAATCTGCTCAAATGTGAATGATTAAGGTATTTTCTTTAATTATAATAAGTAAAAATGCCTTCTCTCCAAAAAGACAACTGACCTAAAACATATGCAGTTGATTTAAAAACCATCTGAAGAGAACAAAGGGTAAACACACACCACTGCCTGCTGCTCTGCACTTCCTGCTTGTGACTATTTCCACTTCAACCTGAGCTGGGTGTACAGCATAAAAATTCTTTATTATCCACCTAAAGGGAAAATGCTGCTACCGTAAGTGCGCGTTGACTGTGTTTGTTGCTCTATTGAACAACGGCACTGTGATACAGGAAACAGCTGAGCCCAGTTCACTTTGGTTCAGTCTCTGGAACCAACTGAAGGAGGACTGTGGAACTGTTCATAATAGTATTGATATCTCAATATGATAAAAATATAATAAATCAGTGACATCTACGTGAATCCCAGCAGCTCCTCCAAACAGTGGATGAGGTTGTCATCACTGGCTGCTTTGGTAGATCCACATCCAACAGCAGCTGTGCTAATAATTGTAAAATGCTTTTACAAGCTTGTCATTTCTTTGTTTCTACCAGAAAGGTGATGATTCCACTACTCACCCTTCCACTGTTTGCAAACAGTGATGAACAGTGATGCTCCTCGCACCATTTTAGCCACAAAAGTAGGTCAGATCACAAACGGCGCTGAAATAAGTTGACTTTGGCAAAGGTCCAGATCCACAGAACATGACGGTAAGTGACCCAGCATTCACTGACCAGATACCACAAGTATACACATAACTTTACCTTATCAGCAAAAAGAAACGCCTCACGCAAGAAAGTCGTGGCACTGCAGAGAAGTGGGAAACGCCTGTAGTCAAGGACTAATAGCTGTACTACTTCAGTTTAGGGTTAGGTTACAGGTGCATGTTCATGATAGCCAGGTCCTCACACTGGGTCCAGATCCAATCAAACAGTACAGAGGGGGGAGACACTGATCTCTGGGCTTCAAACATCACGCCACGTGCTGTTTGTGGTGTCCTGTCAGTAGCTGCAATGAGTTTTCACATCATTTGTTCAGTGCTTTCTATGCTGCTGTTGTGTTGTAGTGTGATCACCTAAACTGATGTAGTGGACAAGGAGTAGGACAGGCTGGGTTGGCCAAGAACAGGTTACACTCACACAGACACACACTCACTAAAGCTGAAAATACTGGCATAAAGATGAATGATATGACATCAGCTTCATCATAAGGACAGCAGCTGAGGCTGGAAAGAAATGATAGCATATGTGAAACACGAACCTATAATATTTAACCCGTACAGGACGTTTGTAGTTAATGTTTGTCACAGTGTGTTAAAGTAGTTTTAGTATTAGAACTTGTCAACTGATCACACGTCAGTATAAAAAAAGACAAAAGAAAAGGTAGACAGGAGGAAGCTGGCCATCTTCTTTTCTGGGTCCTTCTCCTCCTCCCTCCGCCTGTCCTCTTCTCTCTCACACACCAATGAGAAAACAATGGCTGGGTAGTGAGGGAGGGAGGGGAGGGTGGACGCATGGATGAAAGGGCAAAGAAAATGACAGGCATTCGTTTGAGGAGTAAAGCAACAGAAAGTACTGCAGGACGGAGCTTCTGTTTTAGGAATAACCTGCGAGAGACAAACAGGAAATAAAAACAAAAAATTGATTTTTAAATCTGTGCTGTGAGATACAGTATATGTGTCTGAACTGTACTTGCTTCCATGCAAATCCATGGGTGGAGAGGACAGATGAGTGAGTGAGGCATGCAGAGCTTGGCTATGTGACCACAGCATGTCAAATGAGTTGTCATGTTGCGTTATGGAAAACAGAGCACAAACTATTTTAGATTGATCCATATCAGAGACATAACATATCCAAATCTGTAGTGAGCCCAATTTAAGTAAGATATGCTTCATAACTGCACTCAGGCTCAAAATTGTAAGTACTTGAGAAACAAGTCGATAAATGTTTGCACTCCTCAATCAGAAGGTTTCTGCTGGAGCCACTAAACAAGTTGACGTCCTGGAAGCTCTCTCTCATTACAAGTACGTGAACTACTGGGCATTAGGGATATTTTAGATGGCTAATTACAGGCTTCACTGCTCATACAGTGTGGCTTGGTAGACACAGTGTGCTGCAACAATTAGTGTCCCTAGTTGTCAAACATTCAAGTTTGACCTTAGTGTGAAGCTGCACGTGATGTAGCAAGGTGACTAAAAGATTACTCATCCTGAATGAGTGGCTGCACAAGGCTGAGAGGCAGCAGCACCGAGTAAAAACACAACCCCTCTCTAGACGGATGGAACTAACACATGCAGGAGCAATTGTGGCTGTGTGTGTGTCAGTATATGTGATTCATTAGTGTGCAACTTAGCACTGTGAGTTTCTTGTGCGAGTGTAATGGTACTGTGTGCTTGCTGAGGTCTTGTTTGCCCATCTTAAGTCAATTAAAAGGAAATAAGGCGGCTCTGACCGGCCCATGAACCAACTCCCTCAGCTGAGAGCACGTCTGCACAAAACACACAAGCTGATAATGCTCCACAACTGGCAACAGACCTTGTGCCCTGCTGGGTGAAAAACAATGGCTCTGAGGCTGTATGAGTGAACATATGTGTGTGTGTGTGTGTGTGTGTGTGTGCGTTTATTACAGCATGTCTGAAGCGGCTTCAGATGGAAACTTGAACACAACGTCACATGCAAATGCAGGGACACATTTTCTTTGCAGAGCAGAATCAACAAACACTGACACTCTAAACATACACACATTGTGAGTAGGAGGGCTTGGTGTAACTATTTAGATTGGGTCTTCACATCTGGTCGGATTGTCAGGAGTTGCGGGAGTCACGTTGTGAAGTCAAAATGGGAAAGAATGACGTAGTCAGGTAGAATGATGGCGATGAACCATGACTGGACTCCAGTTCTGGTTTCTGTTTGGATTCTCACACGCACATGTTCATCAAAGATTCTAGGCACATGTTCTCTGAAAATACAAACAGTGTGTGACACCGTGCTGTCAAGTCAGGCATTAGCTGGTCAGTGTGATTACAGCAAATCACGGTACTGGTGACAATAATATTGTGATCAGAGCGGCTTTAACTGTTTTTATGTTTAACTTGCAAAGCAGTGTGGTTGAATTCCTCGGCTGATGCGTATATGGAAACTAATGCTACCGAGTATTAGGCACTCACACGTCAGAAAACTAAATGAATAGCAGCGGATGCCCTGCTGCACTGGAGCTAGAAAGAAAAAACACTTAGACCACCTGATGTCACCAGTGTCTAGAAAACCTGCTGCCAAATCCCAATTACAGAAAATGCCAAGAAACTTGCTCAGCGATCACATTTCCTATGCGCCCACTGAGCAGCGTAAGTACCGGGCGTAAAGCATCGCTTCTATCGCATGACAATCCCAGAGCTGTTCTTGTAGAGGTGAGGGACAACTTAATCCTCGAACCACAAACTCAGCTTGTAACAGGCTACACTTAATCCACAACACAAAGGAGCAGGGGTTAAGTCTTTATTGCATGCCATGCCAGTGTTCTCCCTCTTACTAACTCACATTGTACCTCTGTGATCTCAGATCATTATAATACTGCTGTTATAAAAATCACTCTGCATTAGGCTAAAGGAATCAAATAACTGCTACTGCTGAAGCAGTCAATAAAGCATCAGGACTGTAACTGTTTAAACACATGCAAAATAACATAACGAGCAAAAACATATATGTATCTAAGTTTTGCATCCAACTGGGTTCAAAAGGCAGAAGGACTATTGTCGCAGGGTAAGTCAACTGCTGCTTTTAAAGGAATCCTGACCCACCACTGCTGTATAGTTACCAGACTGAAGCACACTGTACAATGTGACTCGGTCATCTGGGATTGACTACAGCTCCTGCAAAAAAACACCGGAAAATGATGTGGTTTGTCACCGAAATGCCCAATGTCAACAACAACTCTGCCAACAAGGCTGATTCATGTACAAATCCAGACCAGCAGCGGTGGGTTCCAGCCAATGTTAGAATCAGAACCTGCAATGTCACTGGCATCAGTGTGGGCTGGCGTTGTCCCCATGTCATTAACAACGGTGGGATGTAATGGTCTGTCACCGACTATCAGAGGATGTCTATGCCTGCTTTTACGGTGTCGGGGTTGTCAAACTGAATGTTCTGAATAACAGCACTATTACTCAACGATGTGCAGAACCTTGCATATTAATAATATATTTATAAATGTTACGTCCATTGTGGCATATGAGAAACGTGAGCACAGAAAAAAAAGAAACAAGAAGCCAGTACATTAGATAAAGAATCGGTATCCATACACTGTGGGAAAACACACACCGCATTCACAGTCATTCAATCAGCCTCCATGAATAACTAATGAAAGGAAAGCGAGGGGCTGTCAGGTGTATTTCATACCGTGGATTCCATGCTGATGCAAATTACAGCAAAGAGCCTAAATTCTATAGCAGGGTCAAACAACATAAGAACAAAACTCCCTCCCTCCTTCAGGCTGGGATCCGGCTGCACCACCTTCCACACAGTCTCTCCTCCAAGGCCCTGGGTGTAAACGCTGAGACGAGCAGTCAGCCAGTTCCTATTCTGCTTGTCATCGATTGTAACTAAATTAAAATGAATACGATAATTAGAGAAATAGGCTTTGCTGTCTTCAGGCTCTCTGCTTTTGGGCTTTTAATTCAACTAAGAACAAAAGAAGTTACACAAATTCATTTCATAGGTTATTTACCTGAGGAAATGGAACTGGGCCATCTTCAATCCTCCAGCTCCCTCCAAACAAATTAATGAACTCATGAGCACAATAATGTAACTACTTGTAAGTGTGTAAGTACTTAGGTGTTTGCTGCTCTTTATCCACGAGGCAGCGTAGCCGCATGGTGCCCCTCTTCCCTCATTTCCATTCTGGTCCTGTGCTGCTGGTTGTCTGCTTGCTCGTTTACCTGGCGCTGCTGAGTCACGTGAAAGCACAACAGTGTGTCTGCTCCGTGCTGTGACAGGAATGGAACGGCAGCAGCGCAGTCCAGAAAATTACACTGGTACTGACCAATATCACACCACGATCAATGTTTAGATCAATATGCTTACTATTACTTGTACAATTTCTGTAAAAGCTCCAAAAAGCTATTTACTGGAGCAAAGTTCATAAATATTCGCGCCTGCGTTTCACCCGCCGACTGCTTGGTGCTCTAGGCGATCGTCTGCACTGCCTCTTCCAAGAGCCGACCGCAGATGGAGCTATGACAGCTGAGGGAGGATGCAGCTCCTTTGCCACAGATGCTGTGACAGTCGTCGTTTTCCCTGAGGGCAGTTCTACCGTTAGTGCCTCACTTAGAGGTGTGTTGCAGCTGCTTCTGCTCTACTGAAGGTGTCTGTGAGCTGCTGCTACTGCTGACTGGTGACACGTTACACGTTAGTTCTGTGCCGCATTAATGTCTGGTCAGATTTAAAGTGCAGCTAATTATGTCGCCATGGTTCTCTCCTCAACCGAACGTTTGGCCGTTTACTGCACGCCATCTTTCACATTGCAGCTTGTAACCATAGACTTGCACACTACGTTGTACAATTGATAAGTGCATCCTTCCCAGATTCTTTCCATTTTGAATTTGGTTCTAATTTGTTACCCAACCGTAGTAAAGGCAGAGACAATAATTCAAGCATGTGGTGTTGCTGCAAATGGTGGTTGGTAGGTAAGTGAAGAGGAGACAGAAAGAGGCAAGTGTTTGGAATTCCACTTGATGAGTTGCATATGCAATGTTGGCACGTCAGTATCCATAGAACCATGTGAACTAGCTCCTGTTTATTCAGTTTGCTATCCTGCATGCCACAGCACCCCAGGACATGGCCATATGCCACTGGCTTGGCCCGTTGATCAACACGGCTCCAGCCTCGCATGACAGCTCACAACACACAGACTAACACACAATAGTTCCGACAGATGGATGAAAAGGTGGGCCACGTCATGTGTGAAGTGAACAGAGGGCATGGGGGCGTTAGCAATTATGGTGAAACAGACTGCGAAGGGAGACAGACACGTGTGAGTTTGTGTGCATCTGTACAACAAAAATGGTGCACATGGGCCGAAGCAAAGCAGCTCTGCACTACGGAGCGCAGAGTCATCCAGACCAGGACAGCTTTGGCATTCAGACACTCGTACGTGCTTCAGGAAGTTCACTAACATAGTTAGAATCAAATAAGCAAATTTAGGAAACAACTGCAGCAGAAATCAGTACGGTCTCCGTCGGTGGAATCCCTCGAGTTCTACACTTTGGAGCAGTGCTCTACATATTCTTCATTACTGCTGCAACTATATGCTTTATGCTTGATCATAAAGGGGAGAATGCCCATATCCACTGTTCTGAGACTCCAAAATATAAAAAAAGAGGGTGAACTGATAATCAGTGTGTCTGGATATAGGCTCCGATGGTCTATTTCATTATAGAGACAGATGTTAGAAAGTACAAACATTGATTACACTGGTTTCTGATCTAAATGATCAAATGCACAGACTGTACACTAACATCACCTACTCCCACTGAAGACCAACGCATACTGTACTGTTAATGGGCAGGAAAAGATGGCTGTCCTGACATAGATGTCTAAACTGCAGCACGTACTTCATTTGGGATTATTGTTGTACGCAGTGCAAATCATCATCCCTAAGAATAAGGCGATTTCGTAGTTTGTCTACGTAAATGAAAATCTGTTATAAACAAGGTTATAATAATGAATGCAAATAATAAAGAGGAAGAAGTGACGACGTCAAACGCTAGACAACCTGAGCCAAGACTGTTTTAAAAGTTGCTGAACAGTTTGGAGCTCATACTGTGATGTCTAGCTTCACAGAATATGAATCACGATAAATCAAACGTTTTAACTAATTAATTTTATCATTATTTATGATATTGTATTATCATTACAATCAAGTCGATTGTAGCACCTCCCACACTCATTCAGGGCTGGAGCACATGGTGAAAATAACGATGGCCGACAATAGTCAATAGGTGTAGCACTGTAAAATGCTTGTCTACACTTATGCATATACTGTATATATACAGTACTGTGCAAAGGCAGGTGTGAAAAATGCTGTAAACAAAGAAATTATAATTATATTTCAGAAATATTAATAATTGTTTATTTGTGTCAATTTAGCGAACAAGCGTAAAATGTAAATTAAATCAATATTTGGTGTCACTACGTCAGTGCTGTCAGTACTGGAAGTGATGCTTGGCCCCACAGAGCCCTGGTCTCAGCATCATGTGTGTCTGGGATCACATGAAGAGACAGAAGGATGTAGAAACCCTACATCCACAGAAGATCTGTGGTTAGTTCTCTAGATGTTGGAACAACCTACAGCCCAGTTCCTTCAAACACTGTGAACCTGGAAGAACTGCTGCTGTTTGAAGGCAAAGTGTGGACACAGCAAATATAAAACTTTTGCACAGTGCTGTATATACTGTATATAAACATACTAAATAAAGGGCCTGAAACACCAGCTGCTTAGATTATGGCAACACTCATCACTGAGAAGAACAGGAAAAAGCACAACACACAAACAAAACACAACAAAACAAATCTCAAGTTTCTTCATAATGTTGTAGATGACTTTATTTTCCGCACGCACCCACCAGTCACACATTTCAATAAAGCTATGAAAGAGGAGACCCCTCCGAGCGGCGTATATATGTAACATTAATTTACTGACTGTGAAACAACATGAACAGAAGATGCAGCAGCGGGATGTGTGCAGTTATGGGACTGTAGAGTGGGAGAGTGGTCAGAGTGAAAGTGGTGCTGGGAGTGATGAGAATAATCCTCTGGCCATGTAACAGAGATAAAGACAAAGGTTTTAGCTCCACACAGGAGATTGACCTCATTACTGGCAACAAGCTCACAAACCAACACACACACACTCCCACACACGCACGAACACACACGCACGCACACACACACACAGAGTGTGATAAGTGGCAAAATATAATAATGTGAGACCAGTATTGTTATTGTCAAAAATTCACTCTATAAAAGAAGTGTGTGTGTGTGTGTAATGAACTGAGAACACCCCAACCTTGATCAGAACCGGAGAAAAGGAGAACTGCCCCCTCCACTCTCACACTCATCAAGACTGTGTGTTTGATCTCTCAGCCACATCACACATGTGCCCTCCAATCAACCGCTGCTGTCTCAAAGGCCCCTTTGGCCTGCCTTCACGCACACTCACACACTCACACACACTACTCATTAGGATTTTTGATTAAACTCAAGCATAGCTCATTTATAAAGCGATGGCCAGTGCTACTTCTTTTGAGGGTGCGTAGTGTGTGTGCGTGCGTATGTATGCGCATGCACACACACAAACAGCTTAAATGAGTGACTGTAAAACCTTCGAACATTTGTAATATAGATCCTAACTGCTGGCAAGGGAGGTTAAACCTAAAAGGGCTCCATAACACTTCATAACTCTGACCTAAATGAAACAACTACAGTACAACTCTGGAAACGAAACACACACATGGACAATAACACAAACACACACACGCACTGTCTTTATAAGTTGGCAAGGCAACCAAGGTCATTAGGTTCATTTCCATTCGCTGAGCATCTGTAGCTGCCGCACTCTGCCCAGAGATGCTCAGGTTTGTCAGAACAGGCTAATCTGATTGGTTGAGTGCCCCCCACACGACAAAACCACTGAAATAAGTTGCAGCCTAAAACCCTACAACGGTTTTGGGAACAGTGACCCTGATAAAAAAACAGTAAAGCTGCTGCTCTGCCAAAGCAGGAGC
Organism: Macropodus opercularis; assembly: GCA_030770545.1. Taxonomy (NCBI): domain Eukaryota; kingdom Metazoa; phylum Chordata; class Actinopteri; order Anabantiformes; family Osphronemidae; genus Macropodus; species Macropodus opercularis. The sequence continues at coordinate 1,861,155 of CM061110.1, forward strand.
CTCACAGGTGCGTCACCACGCTAACATACACAATTACACCTGTTCATTTCCTATTATCATGTCATAAACTGTTAGCTATCAGTGCGATAGACTGAATCGGTCACCAGTATTTACTGTACGCTGCACGACTCCATGCTCCCTCTCCACATCCACATTTATGTCTGAAGCTCTGCATGTCACTGTTCAGCTTCACTTCATTGTAACTTATTGCCAAAATTGACCATTAAACTCACATCAAACAACAAAATCAAAACATAGTTTTACATTACTTAGAAGAAGGTGAGTGGCAAGCTCAGATATGTCCAAAAATGCTCATGTTGGTGCCTTTATGAGATGAGCCCTTTGACTGAACCTTTCCTGCTGGACTGTGTAACAGCGAGAGAAATGGCCTGCTTCCTGTCCAAGTCCAGCGGTTCAAAAACAGTCCAGCAACCATAAATGAGCTAAATGTGCCTTTTGATGCCGAACCATTTTACAGCATGTGTGTGTTGTGCTTGTATGTTATTCTTCTGAGCTCATAAAGCATTTCTTGCAGTCGTTAGCTGGGGTTAGACAAAGGCAAGCAAATCCAAGAAGAGTGGAAAGGCAGGTTATTAATTATACTAAATGGAGAACGGTGGAGTTGAGTTCAGCAGTGAAAAGCAACAACACACATGTGCACCAGACATGAAATGCAGCAGTCACACATATATGTCCACTTTTATTGATTTAATGTTTCAAGTATGTCATAAACCAATCCTGAGTATTTGTGTCATTATATTAGACTGGAGCCGCTCTGAACACACGCTGTGGAACAACGATGCTGCTGCAGCGTCAGACAAATGTCCTACTGGATGGAGATTGGACTAGTGCTCCCAGCTTAGCACCCCACAGCAGATGTCCAATCATCCTAATATAACAGCAGGAACAGAACAACACAGTGGCTAAGGCCTCAGATTAAAACTATCTGCATCCCAGAGGATAAAGCACAGCAGCAACGCAGCAAACTAATACGCGCTGAGATTTAGTGGAGTGTAGCTCTGTCAAAAAGGTAAACAGCTGAGGCCTATGGGCAGTGGATGAGTAGAAGACAAGAACGATAACACAAGCTGAGCGTTACTAGAAATGAAAGAAAAATGATTAAAGATCAATTACGATTAATGTTTCTGCTTCAATATGAGATTAAGTAGATTTTCAACCTAAAACTGGATAAAGGAAAACTAGGGAAACAAGAGAGAGTTTTATGAGGAAAAACTGAACAACCATGTGGGATTTTTAGGGTTTTCAGTCACTGGGATGACAGCAGTTGAGAGTAAAGACCAGAGTCTACTCTTTGTTTTAGAAATGTGTCATGTGATACTCGCCAGGCTGAAAAGACTGAGGAGTTTCAGCTCTGTGTTTGGCTTCCACCAGGTGACCCAACACATACAAGAAGCTACGTTGTAAATGCAAAATGTGAGCAAAAGCCTAAGAATCGGATCAAATGCGTTCTTCCATCACTACCTTCAGTCGTTTAATTTTGCATGTGAGTTAAAGACTTGTTTTAATGTGGTTTGTTTAACTGAACTTGTAAAGTAGTTGTTGCTGTTTAAATATGCAACAGTCACAGTTTGATGAGTCTGAAAAGCCAATGGAAGTAAAAAAGCTTTAACTCCTAACAACTCTAGCAATGCATTCAATGGTGAACCCTGCCAAACCTTTTTCCAGTTCCACTGTTAAACTAACTTTTAAACCGAGCTAGTTAAGAATCAAGTTGTCTACTGTGTCCAGTTTTTTCCGTCTTCAGATCCTGACCTTCTATGAGAAAGGATCATCCCACCGTCTGGCACAGTTTGCCGAAGAAGCAGGACTTATGAAGAGGAAATTACAACCGGCAAATGGGCAGGGTGTAGGAAAAATGGCCCCCCAGGGCAGAAGAGAAAGGCTGGTGAGCGACAGAGAGATACTGGGGCAGAGGCAAATATTTGACTGGGACACAGGAAGAGCAATAGTTGCATTTGACCTTCTGGTGAACCTTTATTGTCTTTGGAAGGCAGCAGAGTCTATGATGAGAAAGGTTCTCACCCCCCCCCCCCCCAAGTGGTAATGGGTGGTAATGAGAGACAATGAGTAAGAGAGGGAGAGGGGGAAAGAGAAGAGAAGGCGAGGAAGATGCAGCTAATGTAAACCAGACGCACACAGGGAAATTGCAAAGAAAGAGAGAGGGCGAGAGAGCAGAGCAGCTGCAGCAGGGCTGAAAGTGAAGCCGACAAGATGCCAGGATGTGGAGGGAGCATCCAAAGAGCTGGGTGACGAGAAACACTGTCCGTTTGTGGCCACTGATAATACTTTCCATTCTAGCTGGCTCTATGTGGGGGTCTGCTGCGTCCGTGTGTGTTTGTCTGTTTTCAGGCCCTGTGCAAGCTGCTGATTCCCCTGATTGCAGGCTGGCGCCCTGCTGGCGAGCCCCCGCACACTGAAATTAAAGCCACTCTGCTCCGTTATAAATTATAATGCTTTACAAACAACACCCCCAATGGGGAGCCCAGGAGGGGGGAGAGTGCTACAGTGAGACTGACACAGAGAGAGAGACAGAGAGAGGGAACGGAAGGAGAGAGGATCAGGTTTAGAAAGAATGAAAATATTATGCACAATATGCTACAAACAAAGATATAAAAATAAAAATAAAAAATAGAAAGAGACACAAGAAGTTTCAGTTTTCTGCCTGGAATGGAAAGTCCTCAGATAAAAGCAAAACATTTCACATTTCAATTCAACAAACCAGCATTAAATAAGATTACAGACAACAAAGAAAGCCAAATATTGTAGAGGAGAGATGTGGTCAGAGGAGATATTTGAAATAATGTCGCTGACCAGGTGAAGAGAGCGACGTCTGACTGGACCATGTGCTGTCTTAGACCTTCCGCTAGGCAGTAGGAGGACTGCATGTCTTAGCAACTGCTCGTGTGAATAATAAAACTTGTTGGCACTGACACTAGGCTCCTCCAAACATGGAAACAAAGTGTATCACAGGTGGTGCCTCTGAATGTGGCTGAGATAGGGGAGGGTAGTGGATGTTTGCATGGACGTTACTCAGTAGCTGATGAACGAGTATCGTACAAGGAACAAAGAATCCTAAGACAATTAGTAGTAATATGTTAGAACCATTTTACTGCCAGACACGATGTCTAGGCCTATAGCTACGTAGATGGAGGGTGGTGGCCATTAAAGTTTGATTCTCCAACGTGCCAGCGGTGCCCAGCTAACAAGCTTGTTACAGTACCAAAGGAATTCAGCTGTACTACGCAGATACAGTATCTGTTCCATAGAAAAACTCCAAAGACGCTGCAGAAGGAAACGACATGCCCTTGCACTACTTAGAGTCATAAAATTCTCATGCAGACAAAAAAATGAGGCGCGTTGGCAGAAATGCTGAGCAGGAAAGAACAAATGTGGAGAAACGACTGAGCAAACAGGTTCCACAATGATCTAAACGCAAACTCAGCTGCTGTTCAACGGCGTCCGGTGTCACCTGAAGAGCAGCAACACAAAGCAGAGGTGACAGCTAAGATCACTACCAGCAAGTTCCAAACACAACAGTGGAGATAAAAAGGAGAGTCAGGACAGAGAGACAGCCTTCCAACGCAAAGACAAGTCACCTTCAAGCAGGTCACGACGCGCAAAATGGTTTCAAGAAACATTGCGGATAGATTGTAGACAGTAGGTACAGACTTCCACTAAGTGAACAGGCGTCTGGCGGGAGATCACAGAACAGGTCAACTGTTAGTGAATGTGTCATTTTTGCATTAGTATTTTCATATCTCAAACAAAAAAATGCAACACATGACAAACGGACTAATACGCAGGCAGTTTGTTTTTATGTGTTTTCTGGCTACTGCAGGATTTTATTTCCACTGGACCATGTTGACAACAATGAGGCCAGAAACAGTAAAACACCACATGCTAGCATACAATCGAAAATAGAAACTGGTTACGGTTACGTGCTGCAGCGCTGCAATCAGCTGGCTGCTGTTACCCTCTCATTCAATTACAATGTGATGGGGGCTTAAGCAAACAAAGCATTATGAGTCAGTTAAGCCTTCCCCTCATCTCATGGAGTTCACTGTCACTATTCCTGAGGCACACACAACATCTGCAAACACCTGATGGGCCTAAGCGATGGCTTCAGCCCTCCCTCTGCCTGGGTTAAATTGTTACCACCTTTCTCTAATCCCGACTCTGACAATTAACTGTATGGCCAAGCACTTCAAAGCCCATGACGGCCAAAGGGGTTAACCCCAGCGCTCCCACAGATTTGTTTTTGATTTTGCTGAGCTCCCCAGACACTTTCATGGTTGGCCCTGGCTTCTTTTTTCTCACTAAATCCCAGATGGCCAGGCCATAGGGCAGCTTGGGCTAGAGGGCCCAGAAAATTCAGTGTGATATTTGAAAACTAATTTTTGATTTTTGCAGGGTTATCAATACAAACACAAGTGTTAAACGTAAACAGGTGGAAGAAGACAGTGTTTGTAAAGCAAATTTGATGGTTTGATGTGAAAGAAAACATTTTTCTCCCAGCTCAGAATGTTTGCTTATGGGCATATGGGTTTCATAACCATCCATTACAGCTAATACACGAGGGCAAATCGTTGGAAAACAAAAGATATGTAAGTGAAATAACTCAAAACCGACAAAAATAATAAATACAACCTTTACTAAAAATGAACGAGGTGCTCCAGCCGCCTCAGGTCTGGAGGGTCCCTCCAGGCTGCATGTTTCAGCTCCTCTCTCCAACACTCACTCCTCCAACAGAATACCTTGACGGTCTGAGGTCTCAGGGTACCTGCAGATTCAAGAGGAGCAAAGCAGCTCCAGAACGTAATGGAGCCTCCTCCATCAGAAGGATTTTCCAGTTATTCTGGCTCCATGTAGCCTTGACTTGTTGTACAACATAAATGCCTGCGAGACCCATGTTTATGAAGTCAATGTTAATGAAGTCTGCTAAAAAATATGCAGACAATATTTGACTGAAAGGTAAACTGCTGCTGCACTGCACAGGATCGCAGCCTCACTGCCAGGTCTGAACGCTAAACTCCGTCAGCAAACACATACATGTATTTACCACTTCATGGAAAATCACTGTAACTCAAGTCAGCAGAAAGAGAAGGTACATTCATTTGATGAAAGACACCATGGATCAATCAATCAATCAATGTATCTGGGCTCATCAAATGCTTTCACAACCTAATTACCTATATAATTATACCTAACTCTATATTAGTCACAAGTGTGTGCAGATGTTAAATAATGTTTTTGCATGAAATGGTTATGACATTTGGTCTGATCTAATCCCAATTTGTCAACAAACAAACATTGAAGGTTTAAACAAAATGGCCAACATCATGTCACTAAAGGCCAACTGGAGTCAGGTGTTACACTTCAAATGTCCTGTTCTACATGTGCTAGTCATTGACAGATGGCTTTATCACCTTTACCGCCTCGCTGGTACTAGGTGTTTGCTGGCTGTACTGGGCACTACCAGCCTGTTTGAGTCCAGTCCGTTCAGCCCTGATGGCTTTATGTTGGGGGTGACAGATATCTCTATCGGTGTGCATGTGTGTGTGAGGGCTAACAGTGAATAAACAGTTAGTCCTCTATGCATCCTGTCCCTCCTCTGTCACCCAACAGTCTCCCCTGCAGCATCTCAGCAGGAACTGGAGCAAATGCGTTTAGGAATTTCGACTGAGAAACGGCCTAAGGTGTGTGTGTGTGTGTGTTCACGTGTGTTTTCATGGTGTTGTGTTGCTCTTTTGTAGCGTGCCAGCTCCTGCCAGCTGCCTGAGGATGTGGCCTGTCGCTTCACATTGCTGCTGATGAGCCACACAAGTGTCAGGAAAGGTAAAGCGAGATATAACACTATCAGTCTCACACACACAGTAGTTAGATAGGTGTATTATAGGCTGTGCAGAGCTGCTCACGTGATGCTTTTCATATATGAAAGTAAAAGATATATGATTTAAAAGAATGCTCACTTTGATGATGTCGTTCTGGCTTCAGAAGCACTAAGCTACTAGTTCAGTTCACAGAATTCAAAGCGTAATCTATTTAGGAAAAACACTGTAATGTATAAGTATTTCAACCACACTGTACATCACTATCATACACATGTCACAATGTGATGTTCTGGGAACACTAAAAATAAATACCCTCCACTGTGTGGACCTGCATCAAGTACAGATTGTTTTCAAAGAAACGGTTAGAATTTGAACATCAAATCTTTCTCATTCAGAGTCTCACAATAAGTTCGGAGACAAGGATGAACTAACGTTAAGCCAGTTCATAACAAGCTCATACTGTATGCAGGCGGCCTCAGGGCAGCATAGCCCAGGAGCAGCCATTTTGTGAATGGGACAAGGTAAATATCTGGCGTGCACACTGCAGACAGTCGCAGGGCAAACCAGCTGCCACATACTGTATGTAAAGGCACATAAAGCAGACGAATGCTGTCGAGCTACAGTAACTAACTGCAGGGGAAACAAGCGAATTATGACTTTCTCAGGCCAACGTCAGAGCCTTCAGCCTATCCACTTCATTTGGTACCTTTGCAATCTAATGCAATCCAATACAGCATGGTTGGAGCCACACTGGCTGTAGAAATAAGGGGAGCAGCATATAATAACAAAGTGCAATACTACATAATATAATGCACTCCTGTATAACTCCACCTTCCATTGTGACCTCACTAGTTAACATACAGCAGAATTATTATCATCCTGACATTTTAACAGAAACTGTAAACGCACACATGGCAGCGCAACACAAAGTCAGTCGCCCAATCACAGTTTGCCTGCGTGTAGCAAACATAGCTCATTAGTCCAACAGCAATAGTCTGATTTTCACTGCAAGGCCTTTCGTTTTTTCACAATTTACTTCATTGACGTTCACATTCACACATTGTACAAGATGTGGTTAAACAAGACTTTGATTTCCTCCTCACCCTGATCAATTAATGCAGCAGGTTAGCCTCTCGTTTACTTAAGGTGAGCCCTAACTTTCTGAATATGATCTAGAATAATCTATGTGTTGTCATCAGATTACCAGGCACCATCTATAATATACAGTCAGAGGGCTTGGGAGTGACCCACAGATCCTGATGTAATTACATACTATGCCTCTTCCCAGCCCACATACCACTCTGTCCCAATTCCCTGCTGTTTAGAAATCAGGGCTATACTGGTGACAAGTTACAGTACACATGCCCCAGTTAACCTTTGATGTGAACATGTTCTTTTCTGAGGGAATGATATGGAGGCCAAAACCACGAGGGGCTACAGACTATCCATGCAAACTGTACAGCTTCAAAGTCCTGTCTCTAATTTGAACCTTTTGTGCCACTTAAAAAGCCCACGGACTAATTTGACTCTGGCAAGTCACAACCGTTTGGAGAAATGTTTCTGTGTGTGTGTGTGTGTGTGTGTGCGTTGTCATAATCGTCTACTACTGAGATCAAAGCAGGTAGGTCTGCGGTCTCACACACACACCCCCACACACACTCACAGTGATTAATCAACTATCAACTACATGCAGCGCCCAGAAGCAGGCACACCCCTACAGGTGGATCTGTCCTATAACACCCACTGGTGTGATGGACAGGGCTCATGATGCCAAAACATTGTGGTGACCATTAATGACAAGTGTCAATATATAGCCACAGACACACACTGCAGCCTACCCAGAGAAGTGTAGCACTGGACTCCAGCATTATTAAACACCCCTGGGCAGTCAGAACACTAGTCCCTACCTGTAAAGATTTCAAGATAAGTAATAAGTAAATGAATAACTTCAATAAATAATTATTTTTGATAGTCTCTAATTCCCTTAATACAAGTTTTCTTAAAAACTGCATAAACACACTCACACTGCTTGGACTCCTACTGTATCAAAGACCATATGAGGAGTTCCCTCCCTGTTTCCTGTGGTTCTGGCCAACCGTGGCTGCGATGGCTATGACATCAGTGAGAGGGAGCCACCTCTTGGGACTGATGATTAATTAACATTGCTCAGCCGGCAGTGCTCCACAGGATGTGATCTAATTGACAGTGGCTAATTATGTAATGGCCTCGCCTTGTAAAAAGAGATGAGCTGGAAGTACAGTAACCTTCAGAGGAAATGCAGAAACACCACGAACACACAGACGACACAGACACATGAGACTGGTTAGTTTTCCTGTCACTGCACTCTTACCCTACTGTTGTGGGTTAGGTTTGCTCAGCATCAAGGGGGTGGTGGAGGTAGTCATCCTAGTAATCTACGTGTTCCCCTGCTGAAATGTCAACAAGCTGTCATGCCTTTGATCTGGCATTAATGTCTCCACAATATGTGTCCTAATCTGGGAGCTGGGCACCTTTTCACATCCCACTGACTGAAAGAAATGACCTAAACATGAAGCATCACAAATGTTTGAGTTAGTTTCCTATAATTCTGGTACACATGTGAGTGGTATAGGCTTTCCTCAGTCTTCCTAATGATGACGGTACTGCTTCTCGCTGAAAACCCCTACACATGATGTCATGAATTTAGATGATGCCGTGGATCTGCAGCCTGTACAGGCACATGTACGGGTTTTATGTTGTGTTTTATGGGCAGGCAGAAGGTTTGTGCACTTCACCCACTCACCCACTGAAACAAAGACATAGGAAACCAGCTGAAAAGCACTGAAGTCACTGTTAGAGCAGAGTGTGTTTAAGGGACAATAACCATTTTCTTTTACAGCCCTGCATTTTGGTGCTTCACCAGTTTAACGTACCAACAAATCCACGGTTGCAGAAAACAACACTGTGAGGATAAAGAAGGTAAAGTACAAATTGCTATAAGTGCTGACCTGGAATCAGATTAGAAAGTCGTTTGATCTTAATCTTGGAGCTGAAGGAAATGAGGAAAAGCTGACCCAGTGTCACTGGGTTTAGAGCCTCCTTTGATGTCAAAATGAGATGTGGGCGCGCGAGGAGTGACCTAATGAATGCAACTGTCCCGCTTTCCCATGATGTAACAATACCTACATGCTGCAGCCACAGCAGTGTCTCATTGAGTATGTTTTGAAAACAAGAAGTGCCCCGAGTTGTAGCAATCACTGGAACATATTCAAATATGAAAGCTGCCGTGCCGCGTTAAGGTCAGGAATTAGTGTCAGAATATAGCGAACAGAGCTGAGTGGAAAAGAGAGGGCGCAAAAGTGGCTAAAATAACAGTCTGACTGCACTAGTCTCAGCTCCATCTGCTTCTAATTACTCACCATGCTGGAGATGCTGTGAGCAAGAGACTCGCCGCAGAACTGAGTTCCAGGCTGGGAATAAACACACGTCCTACCTGTTACCTGGAGTTGTGTTATCATGCGTGAGTGTCGCTTATATTCACGTACATCCCAGCCTTTCTCCAGTGCTGCTATCACTAATTTAATGCCAGAGTGCTTGAGGCAGACTTCAAACAGCCCTTGCATGCACCACAGAGTTTAGATTTGGCCAAGTGAGCAGACACAACAACAGACCGGGCCAGTGTTTCTCTGCACTGTGTGTGTGGCAGGGGGAACGAATGTCAGGCCTGATCTGTACAGTATATCAGCGCTAACATGAGTAGCATGCTAATGACAGAAGCAGTGATCCAGCACTAGTTCAGCAGGCAAACAAATGCAGCCGTGACGCACTCATTAAAATTCATTTCGTTATTAGCATTAGGGACTTGCCACCACAACCCATTTACACATAGAGCCAGTGCGGATCATCTTGCGCTTGGCTAATGCTAACCAGTTGAGCCTCCGTCTGTTTAGCATCATCTCTCTGTCTAACTACAGAGGTACAGTCATGTAAGCGTGAGCACGAGTCAACGAGCCAAGGAAATGCTGTAATGATTTTAGAATGAATAATTATAAAATTATCTTCAGTTTGTACAGTAGGTATCACAGTAGATGTAAGTATAGAAAGTGAAGAACACTGTAGCTTAAGCAGTCGAGAAACACACATCACACATTAGCCCTGCAGTGGCAGGCGCTTTAGTTTGTGCTGCTTTCTATGTAACCACAGGAGATGAAAGCGTACACACTCAGTTTACAGAAACCAGAAAGTATAAAGCCACCAAGTCACAGCACCTGGACTTCTTTTATCTGAACACATTTGTAGGTCAAGTAAATGGTGTTTAAAGCACAGGTTCACGAGTAAACGCATCTGGCCTTGGTTGAGGCTTCTGGTTGGGAGGGTGCTGTTGTCTTCAGTCTACACTGAACGCAATGCTGCTAAGATAGTGATAGCGTGTTACGTGTCACAGACTGAGGGGTTTCTTACTGTGCCTTATTCATATTTGTAATGCAAAGTATGCAGGTGAGCAGTGCTTGTAATGTATTGTGTATTATGTATTTGTGAATCTCCAGCACACACATGGTCATAGCTCCCTCTGTCAATGGCATTTGAACCTGTAGTGAAGCATTTCGACCCAAGCAAAAAAGTCCACAGTTCAGGCAGATGGTCACGCAGTTATTGTAGGCAGTTACACTGAGAAACCAGGATTCTGGGGAAATCTGGAACTTATATAACAAGGTTACTGGAAATGTGCATATGCATGCAGCAGAAGAGGAATCTGCTTCGTCACAGGTCATTATACAGAGATGTAAGACATGCTTTCAGGTGTATTTCTGCAGGATTCATCAGCTTCAAGGCCCAGTATGTTTCTAGGAAAAGTGTACAGACGGCAATGAAGACAATCACACTGGAGACAGACAAATGTCATGTCAATATACCCACTCACCAGTCAATGAGTAACACAGGCTGAGTCAGAGTGGCAGAGGCATGAGAGGGACAACATTCTGGCAGCATCTGGGTTAGTCATTCGTCAAGTGCATGCACACACACACAGATGGACAATCCCACTCACAGACACTTAGATAAGTGAGTGGACTTGAGTTTGCGACCTCAGCAGTGACCCTTGTCACCTTCCAGACATCACATTTCAAATTACACGTTATTGCTTTCTCGAATTATGATTTTGTTTTAGTTTAAATATATAATTTATAATAATTTGTTGCAAACCTGTCATGCGTGGGGGTGAGCTCAGGAATCAGGGAGGCTTCCAAGTGCACAGGGCAAGAACAAGATATTCAAAATTAAAATGTAATATAACTATGAATGAAAGTGACATTATTTAATATAAATTTCATGTATATTATTATTTATTAAAAATGTATGAATAAACATAATTTCCTTGACAGGGAGTACAAAAAGGACAAGCAAATAGAAAACTACATAACTAGAAAACTACTACAACATTCGGTTATGATTTCACACTAATTTAAAAATAGTCTGGAAAAATGGAAAATCAAGGACTGACAAGTTTGTGTGTGTGTGTGTGTGTGTGTGTGAGCGTGTGTGTAGTGACATTTCCTAATGTAGCAGTAAATGAGCCCCTCATTAACGGCTCTCTGACAGTGATGTGGGTTGACGAGAACCCAGACGCTTGGCTCATGGACTGGTGCCCTGATGGGCTATTCACACACAGATATGGAAGCACTGACACACACACACACACACACACAGGTAGACTGGCTGACACACAGATACTGCAGTGGATGAGAATCGGCCTCAGACTGACCCGTCAGTCCGTCACTGTACTGTACATCAGCCGGGACGTGAGAATACTTCCTGCTCCACACTGACGTATTGTGCACCGCTGGTCTAGGAGCTCCATGAGAGCATTCACAGTACATCCAGTCCAGCCTGGTACTGAAATCCTGATAAAATGCCCATACTATGTCACATTAATCATGTAAGACTGTATAATAATAAATATTATAAACAAAGTAATATAGTACAAATACCCATCTAAAAAATCGTGTTTTCCCTTGGCCTTTGGTCTGAGTTTGGATCCGGTTTGTGTGTGTGTTGTTATCATCAAATGATGGGTGGGAAGTGTGGAGGCACATCTGTAGCAAAAAAAAAAAAAAAAAGCTCTTTGGGGTAACACTATCAACACAATGGAGGCTTTTGGACAAAAATATATCTACAGTGTGTGTATCTGTGTCTTTATGAAGCCATTAGTCATGCTCCATATGTCTTCTAGTGAGGAACAGTAAAAGGGTGGCCTGTGTGTGTGGCATGTGTCAGACTCGATGTCTGCTGGGGGTGTGAGGTGGAGCGACTGACTGTCCTCACAGACTGGCTTTTTATGCCTCTAAAATATGACTGACACACGCACAGACGCACAGAGAAGATAACAGTAGGTATGATTGTGGACTGCAACGAGCGGACGCATGAGTGAGCAGCCGATTCACACAAGCGGGGGTCACACGAACAATAAGGTTTGGTCATAAAGAGGTCAGCTTGCCTTATGCCAGCTTTACTGAAGAGGACGAAAAGACCAGGAATGAATCCCTGAAACCACACTTTGGCAGTTATGTATGACAGTTAGAACAATTTTGTACTTTCATTATGTCACCTGTCTACTTCCGGTTTTAACAATTATAGGATGCGGGATAGAACATTATTCCATTATTACCACATTACTGTTTAATCATGCACAGTGTTTTAATCATTTATTCAGGGATGACAATTTTAAGGTAAAAGGAAACTGCTTCGATCTAAAGCCAAGAGCAGCGTTTTGTTCAGAAAGGAATGAGCAACCGTCTGACTGTGAGCGTAGTCAGTTCTCTTGCCTGCTGAAGTAGATTCTGTTGTTGTTTAAGACGTGTGACTGCAAAATGTGCATGAGTGTGTAGCTAAGCAGCCAGGGGGTTAGGGTTAATTGGTGTTCCATGTTAAAAAGTGTTAACAAGGCAAGTGAGCACACACGGTGCAGCTGCAAGTCACACACACAGACAGAGACGCACACACACACACACACGGCAGGACTTTGTTAGAATCAAATCCCACCTTTTGTGTGAGCTGAGACGCTGTGGAAAAACAACCTCGCTCACCGGGAGTACGTCTTTGTTGGACGATAATATTAACAGTCTGTTGTAAACTTCTGTCACATCTCTAAATCTTTGTTCCACTTACTGGCTCCACTTCTATGAACACGTTCCCATTGCTGTTGTTGTGGCAAAATTACTTTGAGGAGCACAAGCGATTTTAGGTTTCAACTTTTTTTTTTTTTTAATCTTTAACAATTTTATTGACCCGCTTGGGGGAAATTGACAATTTGACACAGTTACCTGACATTAACTAAACTAACAACTGCCCCTAAGATTCAGTTTTGTCACTTACTAAATGTATGTTTGATTGACAGGCCACCGCAAAGAAGGTCTTGAAGAATGTCTGAGCTAAGTGGCACTCCCAGAGCTGCTGGCCCCGCCAACGGGTAGGATGCAAGAAGAAAGGAATCAAATAAACCGTGAGACGGAGGGAAAAGAGACGGTCTCAACTAAAAGGCGCTTGTTGCCTGGAGGCACCTCATCCAGCCTAATGATGCCCGGCAGCATGTGTGTGACTGTCATTTCATAAAAAACCTGTAATCAAATGGACATGTAAAGAGAAGGAACAATGTGTGTTTGCAATGTATGTCCCTGTCCCCAGTCTGTCTGATTCCTCTCTGCTGTCAGCTGTTCCATTGGGACATATATGCCAGAAGACACACACTCTTGAGGTCAGCACTGAGGACACACACACACACAAGGAGCTGTAGAGGCCGATGAGCTGGCACTGCTGACTGGGTGTCTATAGAGGTGACACACTATCACCCTGACTACCCAACACAAGACAGTGCTGCAGTCACAAGCAAGTGCACACGCACACACAAACAGGCAAACAGGGTGTGAAAATCAAACACATTTAGAGCCACTAAGCTATTTACAGGAGTGAACTGGATGCACAAAGACAACACAAATCAAATAAAGTGAGTAAAAAAGGTGTGGGCACACACAGACACTCACAGCCGGTGGTTTACGCACATACACACAAACAAGTGAGCATGAGTGGAGGCGACAGAGCGTTCAGACGGAGGTCGTGCTGGTCCTGGATATGCCAGAGCCAGCAGCTGAACGCTAGTCTGGATGAGAAGGTGTCAAACTAGCTTGGTTACAGAGCTAATGTAGAGCAGCTAGACTGGCACACCTGGGGCTCACGCACGCACACACACACACACACACACACACACACACACACACACACAAACCCACACACTACATCTATATAGCTTCCTAGAGATACACACACATTCACACTTCAGGAGGAGTGTAAACACATCCATGCATTAACATTTTACGTAGACATAAACATGTCAGACACATGCTGTCTCTGTAAAGCACACTGACGCACAATCTCACAAACAAAAAGGCTGAAGTGTAAACGTGCAAGGGAGTAGAATAATGGAAGTGCAATCACTTGCATACATGCTGCATGTAAATAGCTCCACGCACACAAACCCGCTAACCTCTAGCCGTATTCCTGCAGTGAGACATGAATAATGTGTGCTGCCTCCCTCTGCTTCATACCAGGCCACTGCTAGTGTGACAAATAAACTTGCTTACACTTGGCGCTGCTTCACACAGCGATGGGCTAAATAGGGCATGAAAAGGTACGTGCACACACACGCACGGACAACATCAGGTGTGTGAGGCGAATGCTAACGGAGACACATGTGGCTCTGATGCCCGGTGGGATCTGTCTATGTCCTCTTTGTGCCCTCTGCTGCAGCACATCACAGCACTTCCTGACTGCAGTTCCAGTCACATACTGATTCACACATCACACCATGATGGTTACAATTATACTGGCTCATAGAGCTGACGGTTTCGCATCAGATGCCTCTAGAGGGCACAGCATTTAGTACGGGCTAAATACTATTACTGCACTATAAAGATCCAAGTCAAATCGGAGGCAAAGCAGCTGATCCGACTTGAGTTTGGTAGGTCAGTGGAAGCGACTGAGCTTGTGTGATAGTCCCAACATGACGTGAGGGCCAACACTCTTAGCTTGGACGTTCTGTGAAGCACTGCTCAGAAATACCTACTGTCATAGTGGTACTTGATTAAAGAAACACTGTGATTTCAAACATGGGTTTGCCTGGTTGTCTGAGCCTTTGCACCTTATTTTCTTTTTCTTTATTCCACATGTCGCTTCATCTTCAGTGTAGTATCCAAACCCTTGAATGGCTCAGTAAACATTCTATTTGATTCAATGCGAGATTTTACTTAGTCTCCTGATTTTCTTTGTTGGGGATACACTATGTACAAGACTTCATATTCCAGGAATTCCACGACCATCAGGACCAGTCAGCAGGGATAATGAGGTTCCTCAGCACTGACTTGCTGTGAGTGTGTGTCAAGGAACAAAGTCAAGGAACAAAATAAAAAAATAAGACAAAGCTCTGAGCAAGATTTCTCATCTGTTGTGTTTTATTTTGGTGAATCACACCACCTCTATTGCAAGAAACTGCATCAACCTACAGACACTCCTTTTCCTCCACCTCTACTCTTCCTCAATCCTCTCATCTCCCTCTAAGCTAAATGATCCTTTCATTTCCTGATGACCGACTGAGGCCCTTAGGTGACTGTGCCTGGGTTTGTGTATGTGTGTGCGTGTACTGGGACCGTGTGAGCAGCTCTCAGGCCACAGTTGCATGTTAAGTTCACAGTTGAGTTGATCCTGTAGCAAAATAAAGCTCTAGAATGATGTCTGGACTGAGCTTCTTCGGTGTGTGTGTGTGTGCGCACATTCATACGGCAAAACACAACAACTTGCAAATATGTCTTTGCATCACTGGATGTTTTTCTTCTAAAAAATCAGTTTTTCACACATTCCAGCTTGTGTCCACACCTGCACATGCATCCATACACATACATACTTAAAGACACACACACATACACAAATCCGTCGAGAGCTGACTCCGGAAGATCGAGAGGAAGTTGTCTAATGGTTGCCAAACGTTGGAGTGGGCCCTGGCTAAACATGTGTTTAAAGCAGACAGCATCAGCAATCACCACTTGACCCCGTCACACACACACACACAGGCACGTACTGCACTTCCAAAGATACTCGCATGTGCAGTAATTACTTTATGATTTAGTAATGTACATATAAATGCAAACTGTGTAAGCACTGCGTTTGCCCAAACACACACACACTCACACACACAGCCTAAAATATAATCAAGTCAGAGCGCAGTGGCTGCCAACTGCAGAATGCCCACTTCCAGATGTCCTGACGGACAGAGACGCCACACTTTTCCACTGGGAACTGGTCAAGGTCCCGAGGCTGCATTGTGTGTGTTTGTGCGTGCATGTGTCTGCACTACAAACACACACATACACAAAATAGGCTTAGACATAACCATGCAAACAGACACCCTGACACGACATAAGCAAAACCGGGCCCAGCTGCAGAATGATTCAAAGGCCGAGGGAGGAAGCGAAGAGGACAGAGAGGGGAAAACAGAGAGGACAAATTGCTTTTGCCTGCATCTGAAGACATGATGTGCGAACGAGCTGTTAAAAGAAAACAAAAGCGGAGTCATGCCTGCCACTTCCCACGACTCCTCCATCCCTCCTTTCTGCTACGCACCCATCCATCACGAGCTCGCTCCCTCCTTCAGCACAGTAAGTGACCCAACACCTAGAGCCTCCTGGGACGAGTTAGCGTGTGGATGTGCCATAAGGGGCAGAGGAGGAACGGTGCTGATTTAATCTGTGTTCACACTTTGTGCTAAAGTCCAAATTAACTGCTCAGGATGGTTTGATGTTGACTACAGTGTAAACAGTGTTTGTAAAGCTGTGGGAGTTGAACAAGCAGGAGGTTGAGTCAGGCCATGTGACCTCCTTTGATGGTTCCTTCTTTGATTTTGGTTCTAAACTCACAGTATTAGATGTTGTAAATGAGTTTTATTTTTTTCAGATATGGCCATAAAATATTGAAGAGTGGATTTCTCATTGGGGATTTCTGTCTAGTACAGTTTTTACAAGCATTGGTGCTTCTACAGTCAAAAATCACATTATTCATCATTCAATAGCAATACAGACCTGCAGTGTATGCGGCAATAACAGTCTGTTTAATTTAGGTTTTTGGAGTAAAACCAAAACAAATCGATAATAAAACCTATGTAGAAGCAGCTCTACACTACATACAGCATAACGAAATTACGCAGTGAGCATTTCTCCTGTTTTGACAGAACTGACTTTGGTTCTGTTACCATTGACAGCATTTTTGTGTTACCTATCACAGTCCAAGGTCTGTATTGTACATGCAATTATCGTACAAACATATTGTTTCTGTATGACTCGGGCCAGTCAGGTCAAACGTGAGGAGGCTAAACTGAATGAGGTGTGTGTGTTAGTGTGGATAACTCTCGTGCTACTTTGGGGAGTGCTCTCAACATACCTTCAGTACTGCCAAATGGGAAGCTCACATTGTGACAAAGAAGCTCAGCTATGCCAGCAGCCTTGGAAGCAGCCACCCCTTCCAAAGGCTAATGATGGAAAGAATCTCCTTCTCTCCATCACCCACCCCCTTTTCACAGAGGTTAAGAGTAGACCAATAATCACTCATTTGCAGGGCAAAAAGCGAGGGAGCCGAGTGTGCTGCATAAACATTTTCCCGGATGTAATTTTCTCTGCCGGTCTTTTGGCTTATCCCAGTAGGACGGAGCCCAACGCCCAGGAGGAAATCGTTTAGGCTCCATAAGTGCCAAATTGTATCCTGGTTTTCCAGAGTTTTCCTGCCTGTTCTGGCTCAGGGCTTTTCCTGTGGTGAGATTGTGTCATATGTTCTGCGTGTGCGGGTCTGAATGTAAAAGAGTTTAGAACAGCGCCTGTACTGATGTTCAGGCACTCCGCTGCCGACGACGATGTCAGTGTCGTAGGCATGGGAAATTGAAAAGGAGAAAGAGAGGCAGTGAAGGAATGGACATGTGAGAAAACAACGTGAGATGTTCCCACTTCCCCTGACACCTCTACGCAGTAAGCTGCATCTGCACACATGCCAAAGAGCCTGAGAATCTGTGTTCGTCTTGTCTTCAGTGTGCTCTTACACCGCTACATATGTTCGTGTGTCAAACATATGTTCTTGATTTGCTGAGAAAGACTTGAACTGCTTTACTCCTTTATTAGGTCATATTTATTTATCAGACATCAGACAAAGCAGCTGATGTTTCATAAAAATGCTTCATTTAGAGAGGAATACAACAAAGAACAAAAACTAAACTATTTACGTCCTTGGTGTTTGAGAATCTTTGCCACAATTTATAGCGCATCACAAAAAACAGACTGATGTTTGGCTATTCTCCAGGACACAGCTCTAGCTCAGGAAACGCACGACACTCATTCCAGCGATGCGCAAAAATTAATAGTGTAACTGTGTCTTAGATACTGTAGCTTTTATTAAAAAGGTTTAATCTGAGGCATAAAACACTTACATATCACTGACTGAATGAATTGTGTGTTACTAATTATGGTAAACAAACGCAGTGTAGTTGAAGACATTGGCAACCTCTATCTCATGCCAGTGGTATTGTTAGTGCTAGTGTTTCAGTAAATTAAGTCCACATTTCCCATAAAGCCTGCCACTTCCTGTGGAGAAGAGGATGTTAATACCTCGGTCAAAGGTTTCTTTTTAAGGGTTTAAATATGTTGGAAATGATTTAGCCATCAGCCTGTCATGAATGAAAATCTGACCTGGAAAAAACTACTGAACCTCCAGTGGTAACCTGCACTGTGCACATAGTTAAAGACAATGAAAATGAAGGGTAATTTAATTTCATTTTATATCGTTTTTCCTTTTATTCTTTTCCTGTCAACAATTCTAGTCTTCTACTACCTAAAACGTCATAGGTAGAATGAGTAGAGATAGACAGACATGGAGTTCAGGGAACCTGCATTTCTGTGCATACACCTTCAGAACAGCCATGAACTGTGGCAGCCTGGTTGGTCAAAAGGCAAAAATACATGTCTGCAGGGAAGCACAACATCTGCTACGACCCTGGAAAGTCTGGATTACTGTAGTAAACGTGATGGCCCTCATTAAACCGTATCACACCTAGCTGGACGCATAACTTCCTAGATTGCCAATGTGGTTTAAGAGCTTGGAAAGTAAATGTGTTGGAGTTGTTGAAATAAAAATCTAAAGCCTGAGTGTTCAGTCTTGCATAAAATTCCATTTTATTAAGTCACCCAGTCCTGAATAGGGGAGACAAGACAAAGAACTGAGTTGAAACAATTACTAGTCTAACCCAGTTACAGTTAACATACCAAATGTCTAAACTCGATCTTCACACTGAATGTAAAACCCTCAGATACCCCACTGAGGTCATAAGGACCAGTCTTCACAATGGTGATATTGAACAAATAAGTATTTAAGCAATAAACACACACACACAGCTTTTCACTAAACCCTAAGGAGGAAGAGATGGGGACAGACAGAACACAATTAGCCAAAGCTTGTCACAACTTGGGACCTTGAAGTGCGTATCCACAGTTTGTATGTATGAAGCGAGTGTATGTGTGTGCAGAGCGTGTGACACTTGCCCTCGTGCACAGCTCATTTATTGGATTAGTGCAAGGCTGACCAGTGGGGATGTGGCTGGCCGGCGCCAGGGCCTGCTCTGAGGCTCCAAATGCTTGTTAGCTTTGATGCTAAGCTAACCTCCCACTCTAGGGAAGTGCCAGAGCCGTAGGGAGGAAAGGGTGCTCGTTACTTGCGCTGAGGTGCTATGCCAGCAGGCCTTTCCTAAAGGGGAGTGGGGATAAGACCGACTAATTATATGGGAAAGCCCCAATTACAAGTAGAGAAAGACAGGGACTGGGTGAGGGGGTGGAAATGCTACAGTGGAAGCCAGGCGTGGAAATGCCACGACTAGCTGCCAGTGACAACATCCTCAGCACACACACACAGATACACACCAGACAACACCTTCCGCGCTGCCGTCTGTCTCCCTCGCTCGTCTTCGCTCAGAGATAATTCTGTTAAGTGTGTTTGTTAGCCCATTTACTAATGGCATGTCTTGCAGACACACACCTCTCAGGCGTCCATAAGTACATGCATGCACACACAGGAAACCTTAAATGCAGCTAGAACAGTAAGCGTGTGTCTCCACTCCACTAGGTGCAATGTGTGTGCTGAGATGATAATTCACGCACACACCAGTACTGTACATGCACACATCCGCTCCAACACCCAACCAGATGACTTCATACTGTATGGTTCACCAGCTCTCCCATACACTACTTTCATTAGAAACACGTGTTTGATGTGTGTGTGTGTGTGTGTGAGCTCTGTTAGTACGTGTTGTGCTTCTGAATACATTTCCGGACTTGACCAAATACTCATGTTGTTTTTTAACTCATTCTCTGAATATACAGGCGCTCACACAGATTCTAGCCCTGCTCATTAGTGTGTTGGTATAGATAAAATTACACTGCTCTTGATTTTGCCTCTCAGTCTGCGATGTGTATGACCATCTGTGTGAGTACACAAAAGGCTAAAGCAATGCTAAACTACATACAGGCTGTGAAAGTTTTGAAGTTGCTGTGGCATAGTGCAGTTTTGGAAATAGTTTTAAAACTAAATTCTGTGACCACACTGGTTCCGTGTGGAAGACAAGTTCCAAAGTGACAAACCTCCTCCCTTAGACAAGCAGTCAAATCTTAGAATGTCGCGTCCACGGTGTCCTGAGCAACATTACAAGCTGTACTGAATTACAGTTGTGCGCACAGTTGTTGGCTTGTTTGTTTACAGCACCTAACTGGTTTTATTACAATCATTTATTGCGTTAATGGGTGAACATCTGCATGCTGTGAATGCTCACACTGTGGAAGAACATATCAGCTTCTAAACCATATTTAGGCCACTGGACACAAACCCTGCACAGAAACCAAGGATACAACACCTACAATATCAATCAAACTGACGGGAGCAGATCTAATCTTTAATAACAGGCCAGTGCTGGTGCCAGAAATTGGTTCAAATCATTGAGCCTCATGTCTAGACTGAGACACTGAGAAATCTAAAAAGAAAGGCAGAAAAAAGACAAGAGGGAGGGTTGGAGAGAGCTGTTCACATCTGGAGTCTTTCCTCTTGTCATTAGATAGATGAATGTTAACTTCCACCACTCTGGCAACAACAGCTTCCTGTGATGCCGATAACAGAGATGGAGAGAGTGGTCAAGATAGGAGAAGAAGTCAGGAAATAACTGGAACAGGAAGGATGGCTGATGATGAGAGAAAGAATGATATAGGGAGAATCTACACACGTACTGTAAAAATCGCTGTGTTGGGAGAAAGAAATAGAAACACATCACAACACAAATCTACTTAACTACCTGGTTTGTCTGGGAGCAGTGCAAAACCTGCAAATGTCATGACAAACAAAACAACCAGAGAGAACAAAGGGAGCAGCTCTGTCTAAGAAAGCTGTCACTTTGCCGTGATCTGCAGTAAAAGATGCCGAGCTCTGCAGCTACAACATGCTAACGTGCACTATTGATGCCAGTACTGCTACATGTCAGTGAGACAGAGCCTGGGTCCAAATAGATACAAAGGTGTGTGTTCCCTGTCTCAGCCTTCCAGTCTCTTTTCCTCTGTAACTTCATTCTGTGCCGATAATGAATGTTTTGCTGATGTGCCCTCTCTTCATGGCCTCCTTCCTGCCTCTTGTCTTTCTCCTCTTTAAACAGTGACTCAGAAAGTGCAAATGAAACAAAATAGGGAAACAAAATCACAACCAAAATACCCTGCACAAATGGAAGCTTGTAGTGGCCATTAATGTTTTTACCACAAAGAAGTAAATTACTGAAAAAACAGGAAACTGGCCTTCAAATAAAATAAGGTTTATTTATAGAAGAGTTATCACAGGTACTTGAAAAATGTATGAAAATATAGTACAACAATAGAGGTCAGACACTGATGGCCAGATGGACGGAGGGACTGGCTGACTGATAAGAGACAACACCTATCTAAACAGAGATCAAAAAGACAATCATAACAACATCAAGCCACGCCAAAGTTATATATATATAATGATGACATAAAGAATAGCAACAGTGATAATGATGAGTGACAGGAGTGGGACATGGCCTGCATCCTATACTGGGTCCAGCGAACAGCAAGATGAGACCCAGCAACCAGAGCAGCCTCACAGGGCCAAGCGCACGCATCCTAGAAATAATCGCACTCAGACCCCCAGGGGGAGCAGCAGCAGCCCCGGAGAGAACACCTGGGGTCAGGTCAGGATAGCAAAGCACCAGAGCCCATGGGTTGAGAGGCCAACCACAGCTAATGGAGGAGCGGAGCCCACCCCCAAAGGCCCAGATCCATTCCCCCAGAGAACACAAGGAACCCGCTATGCAACGGTGAGAGCAGGAAAAAGCAGAGGAAGAGAAGCCCAGGAAGCAGAAGCAGAACAAGGATCGCACAAGCACCTGCACGGACAAGCATCAACCTACTCGTCATGCCCTTAAACAGTCCCGCACCCACGCATTTCACCTCTTTACACTCATGGCGAGGGAAAGCCACTGACAAGCAAGCCTGCATGTCTGCAGGTGAGGGGGCTGACCCTGCCGAGTCCCCTGTGTAGACTAAACCTTGGTTTCGCCATGTGTTCTAAATGTGTTCAGCATTTGCAGAACTGTATAGTATTTGAATCCAGCCTATAAAAAACTTCCCAGTTACAACTTTATGTAGCGTGGCTAACAGAAATCCCCCCCCTTAACCCTGTCAAAGGCTTTTTCTGCATCTAAAGAAACAATGATTGGTTCTAGTTAAAGTGTGGCTGCATAATCAGTTGGGTTGATTAGTCTGTAGAGGTTGGTAAACGTGTTGGAGCAGGCTTAAGAAGGCTGAGTGCATCTGGGGGTAAAATCATCTTGTAGAAAGTGCGAGTCCTTGTGGAAGTGGGAATTCCTTAGAGAACTCTGGGAAATCTGCGTTTTTAGTCAGCATCTGATGTAGGGCTTCATGAAATTCTTTCAAGGAGCGTTAGTTGTTTAACGTCCGTAATTCCAGTCAATTTATTTCATTTTATGGACAGTTTGCTTTCCTTTTCCTTTTTAATTGACTGCTACCTGACATTGAGATTCTGTTAATTATTGTATTTACTGTAATTTGGTAATTTTGGTTTCATATAACATCTCCGTTTTGGTGTGATGACTAGGACATGATTGTGACTCATATAATTGCCTTCGTAGTCTCAGATTTCAAGGTGATATTCGTGCATGTCACTGATTTCTACTTTAAGTCGGTCACTCTCTTTTATTTTAATTGTTACAGTCCTGGTCTTTAACTTATAATGTGTTACATCTCCAACTGTTGCTCGGTCTGACTGGTCTAGTCAAGGAGACAGAGACTGGTAAGTGATCACTGACAGGCAGTTAATCCTTGCTTTTTAAAGTAAACTAGCCTACTATGACACATACGTTGGCACTTATAGAGCTCACTTCTAAATGCTCCACTGAGATTTTTGTTTTACAAAGTGCTAATACTTTTAACGTGATGCATAAATTGTTATTAGGACTTACATATCAAATATCAAACGCTTTCTTAGGTAAATGGTTAAGTTGATTATTTATTGAGTAGCAAGGTTCTTGTCTCTGTTGGCTTTTTAAATACAATTTTGTAGTGATTTCCAGTTTATAATTACTAACCACTGATTTTTGTATTAATCAACTATTTCAGGGTTAAAAGAGGAATAAATATCAAACTGAGCTTACAGTGATTAATCGGTTGGCCATTATTTATGACACATTTGCTTGTTTATACCAAGTGAACAAAGCCTTGACTCTGTAATGTGTTAAATGTTTATTCTGTTATGATGTGCAGTCAAACTAGCAGTTTAATAGTTTGCCATGAAGTGAATCTTCCATTTTCTTCATTCCCTCAAAAACTGTAACATGTGCAGTAGAACTACACGTCCCACGCAAACTACCTTTTATCTAAACCTGCACCAAAAAGCAGATCTGAAATCTAATTTTATCCAGAGTCTAGAGAATTCTGAGAGTTTAAAAAAAAAAAAGAAACCTGACACAGCCTTGACTTGATACACATCCATAATCAAACACAAACACTGCTTTCTCTCCCTTTCATATTCCGTCACTCACACATGCACTTTAAGACAGACAGGAAGTTGGGGAGGAATTCCCAAGCGGACATTTCTCACGTTCCTGAAGTGATTGGAAACACACTCCACTAAAATGGCAGCAGGACATAATTTCCAGGTGAAGAGAGAAAGGCTGTAGGCTCTTCCCGTGTCCCTCCATCACCCCCCAAAACTCTAGCATAAACAATATCCTCCTTGATATTATCCTTCTACACACACACACCTGGAGGGGGTTGGTATTTAGTCAGCTAGCATCAATAAACAATGGCTGCTTCTGTGGCTAGGCAGGAGCAGGTGAACGGATCAGTATCAGTGTGAATGTGCGTTCTCACGCACGCACACACAAATGATGAGAAAGACGCATAAACACCTGCTAAGGAAATGAGGCTGCAGTTGGCCTCGACTTGGTCAACTCGAGGTGACACAGAGAAAACAAAAAGGAGAAAAGCAGATGGAGCCAACGGCGAGTTTTAGTTCATTCTGACATACTGACGTTTATTCTGACATACTGATGTAACCTTAAGTCAGGATAATGATTTTTCAGCTGTTGTTCCATGTAAAACATGAAACCGGTCTAAACCTCTAAAAAGTGCATAAAAAAATACCTCACCACCCCCGAGTTAGTGGAGCCATGAGCATGTCTCCCTCCTACGAGCCCGACTCATCTGGGGCAATGGGAGACAATGACCTGAAGTGTTACTTATGTCCAGTCTATTCCGTAATTTGAAAATCCTGCTTCACAAAGATAGGATATTGGAAATGGAAGCAAGGCATTCTGCGCTTTTTTAGGCTCTGTGGATATCCTGCCTTGATCTTAACCCAGAACACTGGAGTTGTTGTGTGAAACATTTAAGGACTGTCATTCGTGATCTCCAGCTGCACTGACAGGCTTGATTTATCTGGTTCGTTCACAAATGGGTCGCGTGCAAGTGTGTGGTTTTTCAAAATAAGATCTTTCAGACTTCCATAATAATTTTTAACCGGTGGTTGGGGACCTCTGATTGTTTATAGACATAGATATATGTATCTTACAATAGCACTGTTGCTCAAATTATCTGCAGGATAAATTCAATTCAATTCAACTTTATTTATATAGCGCCAATTCACAACATCAGTTATCTCAGGGCACTTTACAAGTAAGGTTTTAAGACCTTACACAACTAAACCCAACAATTCCCACATAGAGCAAGCTTTTAATTGTAGCCAATCGATAAATTGTACATTTAAATAGCAACAGTGGAGAGGAAAAACTCCCTCTCTAACGAGGAAGAAACCTCCAGCAGACCCAGGCTCAGTGTGGGCGAACATCTGCCTTGACCGGTTGGGGTGAGGGGCTAGAGAAGAGAGAAGCACAACAGAATGTATACACAAAAGCCGATCTACATGTTGCTAAAGAAAGTATCCAGATCATGCAGCAAGTCCAAAATGAAAATCTCTGTCTTGTCGTAGCTTGTTTTCTTAGGCGCATTATGTAATGTTATTATGTTATATGTTCTTAGCCCACATTTTAAAAGCTCTAATTCCACAGCCACAATCAGAGAACTGAAGTGCTAGTGTGAACATCTGTGACACGAGTCAGATGCGGTGGAGTGCATCTCTTCATTTTTCTCACACTTTCCAGAGAGACACAGTTGCTTACAGTAATTATGTCAGTGTATAAAAATGTGTGCGTGCATGTGAGTCTGTGAACGTGTGATGCAGTCACGTGCATTAGGCTCGTCTGATGCATAGGTGTAAAAAAACCCATTAGAACGAGCGGGACAGAAGATCGATACCTTCCGGGATCTAACGCAATGCTGTGTGTGTGTGTGCGTGTGTTTGCTAGTGGAAGTGCTTTAACACCTCTCAGAGGTGGATCAGGAAGCGACAGCATGGAGACATGTCAGAGAGGGTTAGTCTCAGGAAAAGGAGGAAGGAGGCAAGTGAGGAGGGATAAACGTAGGAAGGAAGACAGAGGACATAAAAAGAAGCGCGTACAAAGATGCAGGTCTGATTATACCATTTACTGCCTTCCGTTACACACAACTTGATGGCTGGCAGAGCTATACTAAGAATAACAAAAGGTCACTGGCCTTGATTACATGCCGGTGAAACAAACACCCGAGTGCACATATAAAATCACAGACTGATACTTGCTTGTCCTTATATCAGACTGTGATGTACAGCAACTTTCACTCAGCTTGATAACAAGTGTCAGGTTGTGTGTCTGTGTTATGTTTGGAGCACAACTCCAATAGAGATAGTCTGATTTTATTCCTG
Organism: Macropodus opercularis; assembly: GCA_030770545.1. Lineage (NCBI taxonomy): Eukaryota > Metazoa > Chordata > Actinopteri > Anabantiformes > Osphronemidae > Macropodus > Macropodus opercularis. Next base: position 1,887,428 of record CM061110.1, read on the forward strand.
TAAAAATAAATAACGTGCAGTACATACGGGCACTGTGTATCAATGTGGCTTTATGTTTAAGGTCCAGAATTTTTATTATTTTTTTTTATTTTATACACACACACATTAAAGAGGTCTTATAAAAACATTTTATAAGACCTCTTTAGGTTTTTGAACCACAGATACATGTCAGAATCTGCTGAGATAAGAGGGAGCAGCTGGATGTTGAGTCCATGAAAATAAGACTGGTCAGTTTGCCCGTTTCACATCCTGGAAGTCGTGGTGGGCCTGGCAGGCTCAGAGGTGCCCAGCCTGGCGGGGCGCCTGCCATAGATTGAGGTCATGGGAATGAAAGGGTGGCACCCCCACTGCACCATCCAGGCCTTTCACTGGGACTCTTAACACGCAAGTGCGTCGACACGTGTGCGTGCGTGTGTGTGAACATAGAACATCAACATGATCCTCGGTCCCAACAGCTGGTAGACACATGCACACACACAAAACCCACATTTGTAAGATGGTGTGAGTACAGATGGATATAGATATACAGTATGTCCTTATAATATTGCTTTTGCTAGACAAGGAGACATCATGGCATTATTGCACACATCAAAACCTTCAATCTTACAGAGACACACACTCACATACAGACTCCAGTGGGCAGGCGGTAGGGTGAATGAGTGGCAGATGCCCGACACATTGGTGTCCCGTTCAGTGACTATAAAGAGCAGCTGCTCAGTCTTCGTTGCCCTCTGGCACTGCACACACACGCACTCACTCACTCTCTCACACACTCACTGAATGCACAGGCGCATATGCACTTGCTGTATAACACTAAGGCTGGAGGGTATTCTATCCCTTGCAGAATAAATAGGCACAGATATACAAGGAAATGAGCAAAAGACAGAAAGAGAAAGAGAGAGAGATAACGCAGCACAAAAAACGTTATCAGCTCTCACCCATATCAATCAATGTCACACCCTGAGCTCTCTCTCAGTCACGCACATACTTGCCATAAATCATTACATGTGGCTAAAACATTCTCTTCCTGATGTCCCCAAGGCTCCTCATATGCATAAGAACACATACACACAGCCCCTGATTCTTAAGAGCAGAAAAATAGAAAAAGACTAAAGTAAAAGAAAGGAAAAAGTAGTCAAGACTAGAGACTCTTAAACTTGCTTTTATATATATATATATATATATATATATATATATATGGGTACATATCCCAACTACCAAAGGAATTCCATTTCTTGACTACTAGACAAGAGAGAGTCCTGTTTTTCAGTTGCCATTCTTCGTCGACCCCCATAGTGAAATTGATCTCTGTCTGGAATTCACATTTCAAGCCACCAGGAGATAATCCAGAAATTCCGACAGCAGTGGGTAAACTAAATGCATCACTTGTTCTTGCTTTCTTTTCTTTTATTTCATTGCTTTGCAGATCCCTTTTCTCCCCCAACTCTCTTTCAAAAACAGGTCAGTGGTTCCTTTTGCCTGATTGGTAGTGATGACAAAAACAAAAAGCAGCAATGACAGCAGACACAGAGATCTGCTGTTGTGTCCTGTCACCAACTAACGGGTCACCAAACACACCCTAAGGCGATGGACAGGATGGGGGGGGTGCAGTAACAGAGAGGTGACAAAGGTGCCTATTGATGAAAATAAAATCAGGAGAGGAGGAATGAAGAAGTGGGGAGGGTCACGGGAAATGAAAGGTTTTGTCTTTAAGGAAGAGATCGGATAGCCAGGCATCTTTCTGGCCTATGCGATCATTGTTGTCAATGTGGCCACTAAAGCACAAAAATACAAGGGCCTTTTATAAGGCTGGGCGTAATTGTGGGGTATAAGTTACTGAGTATGTGTGTATTAGAAAGAGAAAGAGACACAGAATACAACAGCACAGGTGCCTGGTCTTTTAAATGGCAGCTCAGGTATGAAGCGGAGGAGCGAAGAGGGAGGGAAAGATGGCCAGCTAAATGTCTTTCTCTGTGTGTGCTGGGTGTGCAAACCCTTTGTCCCCATCTATTTCAGCGTCTCTCTTTCTCCTCCAGTCTGTGAGAACGGTGACACGCGGGGAAATCCCCTTCTCGCCTCGGCATGGTGCTGATGATGCTAAACGGGTGGTGGATCAGGGGAACAAGGGGACACTGTGTTACAGACGCTAGCAGGTGAATGCATGAGGTGAAAGCCTCAGGTGAAACCACTGGCTAACAAGCATGACCAGAGGTGGCCCCTACAGTAACGCTCACCTCAGTCACACACGATTCTCTTGACTAATGAAGCCAACATTAACGTGCACTACAGTGATAGGAAGAAAAAAGTATGGAGCAGGAACGGAAAACAGCTCATGATGCAAATCACAAACACGCGGGCAGAGAGATTTATCATACAGCTGCTTTCAATGTAGCTACTCAGTTGGAAAGTTCAGTTCTAAACTAAGTTCCAACAAAGTTCGAATCAAGTTGCACTGATCTGGACTTTGTGTTGACAAGAACTCCACAATCCATGTACACAGACTTAGAAAATATCCTAGAACTTCCAGCAAAGTTATAGTATTAAACGTACTGGGGACGTGAAGTGGTTCTGGAGTCCTGTCATGAAAACACACACACACACACACACAGACACACACACTAATGGCTGATAACTGCTGATCTTACACAGATTTTGCACACACAGGTCCAACAGAAAAGCTCAGTCACGTCAGGGCTTAACTAATACTAGTTTTACATGTAGGTAGCAAATGAGTTTCCTGTCTTACAGGCCAACGTATCAGTTTGACTTCAGTCCTCTGAAGTGTCTTCACTGTGTTGAGATAAGTCAGCTGCCTCTTGTCCTGTCCAGCTAGCGCAGCATCACTGATTCACTGCCACAGATAAATCACACACACAAATGCACATTTGTCCAAATGGATGGAGACAACAAGACAGATTTTAATACATGCACGCCAAAGATGGCAACAGCAAAAACAAGACGCTTCCTTTCCTTTGTTGAAGCTGAGTGGGTCACTCCATAAAGTCAAAACAGAAGCATGGCGACTGGCAGATTTATCACACACACACACACCCCCCACACACAGGTAAGATTAAATACTCTTTCATTCACTTTGGGTGTTATCTTTCTTTCAGGTCTGTCTCCTTTGCTTTCTTTCCTGGTATGTCCTCCTGTATAGTCTAGCTGAAACTGAAGTTCCCTCTCACACGTAGACACACATATGCCCCATAGCAAGGCCTGGGATGCAGATAGAGGACATTGATAACAGCCACACATTGATCTTATATACTGTACCTGCACATATAGACAGCAGTGCTGGTTTGAGGCTCCTCTGTCCTCTCATAGAGACAGTAATGCTGTGTCAATACAGCACAAGTGCAGCACTGTACGACAAACATGTTTTCTGTGTGTGCGCGTGTCCCCTGCAGACGGCGTCCCATCACCTCGGGGAGAGCACAGATAAGCAGAGTGTATGGTCTGAGATAAGATGGGAGCAGACACTGGGGAGACTGACTGACTGTAAGTGAGTCACTGGAGGACTATTGTGGCTTTATGGCCTCGCTAGGCCTGAGGACTCACTTTAATTCTAATAAAAATAGCTGCAAAAATGAGTCAACCCCATACCACCCCATACACACAGTGCTCCGCATATGCAGCAACTTTGAGTGTTATGTGTCTAAATGTGTTAAGAATTGGAAAATGATGCCTTTATTTATTAATATCACATTGTCATATGGGTCTGAATTGGTAGCGTTATGTCCAGCAGTGGCATGGTCCACTAGCAGCCTGGAGGCAGGGCGGTGTGGGTCTGGGACTCCTGGACAAGGCTGCAGGTCTCGTTGAGGACATAGTATTTAATAGCAAAGCTCGTCACTTTCTCACAAGAACCAGAGATGCAGTTCTGGGCTTGGCCAGGTCAGCTAGTGCCTCTGTCCAGGAGTGTGAATCTGACTGCGGGGCCTGGAGAGGCAGGGATTTGATGGGTTTTCTACATAATTCTATATACTGCAGTAGTAGGTTTGTGTTCTGTAAGGTCTTACACTTGCGTTGTGAAGTGCATTGAGCAGACTTCAGTTTCTGAATTGGTGATACAAAAAAAAAGTTTATTAAATTGTATTCAAAAATGAATAAATCATTTTTACACACATTTTTCACACTATATATCTCACGTATGCTTTTTGTGGGATGATGTAATATTTGGTGAGGAAATTGAATCATAATTACTAAAACTCCATTTGCACTTTGAACATCAATAGAGACTGAGTGGCTGAGTTTTTAACAAGGTTCTTTTGTTCACTAACATCAATATGTCATTTATGTACAGCATGCATTTCAATATGAATATGTATGTATTCAATATATATAACACTATGCATTATTGGGTGAGTTTAATAAGCAGCATGCTGCTATACTGTATCTCATACAGTATGATGAATTTTGTAATATTGGAGTAACCGATTGTTTATTAACTTATTTCAAATATGAATCAATTTAAAGAGGTCTTAAACGCCTGAATTTCTGATCCTAAAAATATTATTAGTCAGTTTCTGCCCTACACAGGTTTGTGCAGGGTGAGACGACAGTGATGTGTGTGTGATAAGAGGTGGCGCCATGGCAGCAGCAGGACACAACACTCACTCACACACACAAACACACACACGCGCGCACACAGAGATAAGCATCGCCTCAATCCCTCAGCCTGGCTCCGTCCTACTGTCTCCCTCTGCATTAAACCAGTTAGTGAAGACACCAAGGACAGTGGCTGGAGACACAAGCCCCACAGACACAGTGCGATACTTGGCTGACAAGAAACGGCAGATGGAGATGGAAATTAGACACAGGGGGTGCTGTAGTCTAACAGGTAGATGTGGAGTTAGTAGTTATGAATAAAGACAGACTGCTTGTTTATACGCTACTGCTGTAGTGATTCACATTGACAATAGCATTACAAACAAATGCAAATACTTATCCAAATAACTAAAATAAAAAATGTGTGTGTCTTGAATATCTATACAGCAAAATGCCATCAGGGATGTTTAACAACAGCTTTGATTGAGTCTGACAATAAAAGATATAAAATGATAATAAAATCTGGGTTCCCCACGTGGAATCTGGGTAGTGCAATAAAATGCAACTGATCAGACTACTTTACTTTACTTTACTTTTATTTGCTGATCACAATTACAGAAAAAAATCTATAATACCTTCAGGGGTGACATTACAAAGAAAACTGTAAAGTTAAAAGTTTAAATAATTGATGAACTAAATAAAAAAAAAATCCATTTATCTACGTGCACGGATGCCAAAAACGTGCTCAATTTAAAAAAGGCTGCAAGGCAAAAAAAAAATGTGGTAAACAAACAAAGGTCAGCCCATATCTGCATCTATCTGTTTAGACTTGTGTGGTGTAATTCATCTCTTGGTATGTGCTGAAAAGAGTAGAAGCGAGTCCAGCTCCTCTCAAGCCCAAGAAGAAGACGAGAAGACAATCAGTTGGATTTGATAAATGTGTGAAACTATTTCTGGCACACCTTTGTGTGACACGAACTGTAAATGTTTCTTGATGCCTGAGTGAAAACGCTGTGAGTGGTTCAGTGTCAGTGTGAGGGCACATCAGATGAATGATGTCTGTCACAAGACAAAGCAGATAATACCACAGACGCCACCGCCGCTCCGCTATCTCTTAGATCAAACTAAAGGCAACAGCATACAATGTCACACAATAAGTGATGACTTCCACACCTGCACAGGCAGCATATGCCAGGAATACTGCACATCCACCACAACTAACGTTGACTCGTGTAAAGGCATTAGAATTTGAGCAAAATCGAGGAAATCCGCTCATTGGTGTGATTGGATTAGCTTTACACCTCAACCAGATTAAATGATACTATAAAAATCACTTGAAACTAAATCAGTCCAACCTAATGGATGATTTGACATTTTAGGCCTGTTCAGACAGATTCTATTACACAATAAAGGCACCGTTCACATAACACGAAGGTAAACAACATCTAAACAACCTGATGTGTACAATATGTAAGAGCACAATTAGCTACAATAGTACAGTATAGGACTGTCTACAGGGTATGATGACTGCACATGTATTTTATTAAATGCGCGTCTATGACTGTTATGTGATACATATACTTGAAGGGCTGAATGCAACAGTCTCATTTAAAGTCCAAAGTCCTTTTCTAAGGATGAATTTAATAAAGCATGACATCACACACAGTGTTGCATTGGAGCCAGGTTGAAGACCACATGTTCTGTTAATATAAGCAAAGTGGAGAGTTGTCTTGATTCTGCTGTCTGTCCTGCCACATAATTGGGAATACTGGGAATATCCCCGCTGAGCTCAGCTATTTGAGCAGGCTGTGTTTCCACTCAATGCCAATTCATGTAGTTTAAACTGAACACAGTTTAAATTACTTACAAAAGAAATCTGAATTTAATCAAACTTCATGAAACTGCATTATGGGATGGCTGCAGTAGTGTGAATACACACCAAAGAAAACCGGATTTTGTGACACCAAAGCCAAGTCCTAGAATCATTTTATTTGAGCAATGACGTCTTTCTGTCGATCTAGAAATAGGAATGTCCAACTGTAATTATCACAGGGAAAGTTTTACAACTATTGTACTGTATTGTCTTCATTAGTTCACATTATTTTTATTCTTATATTTATTTATTATTACTTAACTGTAATAACTGTAATAGCTAGAAACATAGTTTCAACTATAACTTAAGCCTGATAGAATGGGCTCTCCTGCTCTGCATTAGTAATAACTATGATATCTGGTTCATGCAACGCAAAACCCAAAATACTATGTTCAATGGGCTTTTGTTGCACATTGCTTCACATTGTTTCTTGGAATTACTACACAAGTGCTTAGACCAACCAAAATACAGTGTGAATGCCTTGACTGTGGACTTTGTGAACATAAAAAGAAGGAAAAGAAGGAAAAACTGTGATTCACTAATTGGAAGCAATTACTTACTGGATTACAAATAAAGCACAGTTTAGTGAAAAGTATGTTTCATAAAAGATTTTATATACTTTCAGTACATTTCCACTCATAGTTATAGAGATTTTTATTAAAATACTTCCGGTAAAGGTTACACATACCTCTGAATGCATTATTTTTTAGTGTGGCGGGTGCACACTGTACGCTTACTTTCATTTCCATAAAATCTTTACAGTTCTTATATTTTGGCATATTTTAACTGCCAATAACTCTAAACAAAAAAGCCTCCAGCAGCGCATTTCTAACAGTAACACACTGATATTGTATAACTCTCTATAAATATTATATAGCATCTGATGCACTTTAACCTGCAGTAACTGCTGTTTAACAGGATGGATATAAAGCAGCCTGCTATTATTATTGACTTAAAGAGGATATGGCGATATCTTTATCGATCTTAATGTAGATCAGTTGAAATAATATGGGTCAATAAAACAGGAGCTTTCGTAAGAGAACCTAATTTCGCTGGGCATTCTGATTATCGGTTGCATACACACACGCCTTATTTTTAAGATTCCTTATCAAATAAATATACTGGTTCCAAATCTTCAAATTGTATCTTATGGATGATATCCTATATCTAGGATGACAATATGCAGAGTGAGATGACACATACACTTAGTGTAGTGGTTAAGGTGCTCACCTGCTACGTCTGCGAAGTCAGTGCGAATCCCAGTGTTTAGCTCATATACAGAAAACAAGTGTTTACAGCCAATAAAAGCAGCAAAGTTGAAAGCAACATAACAAAAGCAATCAACATTCTGATTAATGATAAATACTAAAACAAATCTTTGTATGTTAAAACTAATTAAAACGACTTGCATAAAATAAATAAACACAGTTTCTCACACACACTGTATCCAAAAAGGAGTGTTTTATTACAGTTATACCGTGGCTCATGTCTTTACTAGATATTTGGAGAATAATGGTGATTCAAGCTTTGTAGTGAACTGAATATAATTATTAGATCCCAAGGCTGTTTTAAAATTTAAAAGTGACTGTTAGTGACTTTCTGACTGAGCGTCTCAGTGATATCACTCTCTCCTACGTTGCTCCGCTAACAACAACGACAACAAAGTAGTGTGATCACACAGATCACATCGGAGATGGTAACATCAACCTCGTCCACAAAACTTCATTCAGCCCACAGAGAGGACATCATCACCTCTTCCAACTCCTTCATGACTATTTGCATCCACAGCTACATTATTATGTCATATTATTATCACACAGGGCCTAAGTTATTAATAAGTTATTAGTGGGAAGATGCGATGCGAAACCCACACAAACCGTATCATGTTGGCTGTGCTCAGTATGAAGCATCATAAGTTCAATAAGCCATCAAGAAAAACAGAACAATGATCAAATAACAAGACTTGTACAGATACATGTAACTTGTTAACATAATTCAAAATGTGAAAGCTTCACTTCACTGATCCCACAATCTGCTCTCAGGTTTGTGAGTTTACTTACAAACTGAATTTCTGATCACAGTTGAGTTCTAATTCCACTTTGGGACAGTTGGAAAACCAAAGCCCTTGAGGACCAGGATTGGCCACCGCTGTCATAGCGCCATAAATTCCTATTATTTAACAGGTCTACATTATAAAATGTGACACAAAAAAGTTTATAAATAAAAACTAAAAATTGGAAATCTGCCCAAAATGTTACATACAATGATATTCAACATTACCAATCCTGACCACCCACGTGACCTTTTCGGTGCATCGGTTTGTCAAGGCGCATGCGTGATAGTACTGTAGGGCTACAGGTGGTGTACAGGTCATGTAACACATGCTGTGTTTGCAAAAATGATGAGCAAATCCAGTGGGAATGGCCCACAGACACAGCAAAGATTGGCACTGAGGGCTACCACTGTTCAACATTTATCACAAGTGACCAGCAGCATTTTAAAATTACAGAGGTTGTCATTTCAACACAAGTTGAAAGCGAGGCAAGACTGGTCTTTATTTTGCCGGTGCATCAACTGATGTGCCCAGTTTTTTGTACAGTAACAAATAAATGTGCCGTAATAGCTCAGTAATAACAGCTGTAACACAAGGCTCCTGTGTGTCTGAAAACTCAGTCAGTAACGAAGAAGCAGGAAAGCAGCGTCACCAATCAGAGGTTAAACTATATATTTTTTTCACATTTATATGTTTATTTACTCTTTTTTTTCTTGGTGGAAGAGTTTGGGTGTCAAACAGGTCCTAGGCAACAAACTAAGACTCACAGACTAAGGACGGTTCAAAGTCCAGTATCAATAAAAAAATCAAGGACCATGACGTTGCATCTTCTAACTTTTGACTGTATTTTGGATGCTCTGGTGAAGAGTGGAGCTGAGCTGTCAAGCTATCCCCATTTTGTGGTGATTTGGATCCGCTGGCTGGGGAGGAAGCCAGACAGACACAAAAGGCCGTATTATGAAGGTCGTTGGTACATCTGGGTGAGTTTCAATCCCCACCTCTAGGAGGGTTTCGATCAGATCTGGAAGAAGGTGTGAGAGGACTGCGTTTCTCTACCTCCATCTTTCATGTTGATGTTTGCAGTTGTGGCCATAATTATGGAGGCAACCCGTGCACCTGTTTCTGGACATCGAGCTGAAGAATGACTATTAGCCTTGTTGGCTTGTGGGGATCCAGCCAGGGAGTGGGTGCAGAGGAGTTCAGTAAAGCCATGGATCTGAGAATTGAGGATTTCCTCAATCCCACTGACATACTGTACCTTCCATTTACAGCTAAAATCACTGAAGTGGTTTGTAAGCTCCTCAGTGACAAGGCACAGCAGTGGATGAATTCCATTCTAAGTACCTCAAGTCTGTGGATGCTGTGGGGCTGTCTTGGTTGACACGCCTCTGCAACATCACTAGGCGTGTAAACTGCATGACCAAGGTGGTGGTCACTCTTTTTCAGAAGGGAGACTGTGTGTCATTTAAAAGGCATCACACTGAACCTCTCTAGGAACAGTCTATGCCAGGGTAATGGAGAAAAACCGAACCTCACATTAAGAAAGAACAATGAACGCTAGACCAGCTCTATACCCTCAGAAAGATGCTTGATGGTCGGTGGGAGTTCACCTTCTTTGTGGATTTGGAGAAAATATTCCGCCAAAGCTGATAAAGTATTTCTAGTAAACACTGCACCACTCTGTTAGGGTTACATATACTGAAAACAATTAGGGACAGTGTGCCTTCTGTGTTAGCAGTTGAAAAATGTTCCAGCTTCTATTTTTCAAATGTTTTAAATTGTTTAGTGGATGAACAGCAATAGCAGTTTGCTTTCAGCCATTACATCTTTTAGGAAATGCACATTGTAGGTTCGCGACCTATCCCACAGTGATTTTAGGCCTTACAATCAGGAGGGTTGATGCAGGTGAGAGCTACTATTAATGACTGTGGTCAGTGTTCATTGTGAAGACAGATGGGTCTACATGATAATGTAACTGTTACAAGAATAATGGAGCTAAACAATTTAAACAGAAAAAGCACAAGAGCAGGAAATCAAATACAGTTCACTGAACAAACTTCCTACCTGACCCCATGTCCATGATGTTGGACTGTCCACGACGGTCAGCCACCAGCCGTGACGAGCCAGGCATGCTCACTGGCTCCGAGCGTACAGGCTGAATCCTGCACACACACAGTAACTATTAGAAACCTGTCATTTGCTTTTTCTCCGCATAGAGAAGGCTCTTCACATGTGTATAATTCAGAATTTTGCCCTAATACAGAATAACTTGAGAAGCTTCAGGCAGAACCTAAAGACCTGTTCTACTGTCCACTAAGCGTAAATGGATTTTATTGATATTTTATGTGACCGACCAAAGCAAAGTGCTACATAATTAAGAACTGGAATGCTACAGTACATGGTTTGAATTTTTTTTACAAACAAATATCAGAAAAGTATAGCATGCATTTGCATTTAACCCTCTTAACTGTGATACTCCTTACTAAAATGCATGAAATGGATGGACAAATTGGAAGCAAATGGCTTCAAAAGTCTGAAATTTTAGCATAAATATGGCCGTTCTGTGAAGTCCTCAGAGGTTTATTAGAGGACATTAGAGAACAGACAGCACCATGAAGTCCAGAGAGCACAACAGCAATATTGGCTTTGTCATTGTTCATTCAGTCAGAAGCAAACACAAGTTGGACTTCAACGTTAGTACACGCAAACCATAATGTAAAACGTACACTTTCAAGATGTTAACCACAGTTTATTTAATATCATCTCTTAAAGTTACATATAAAGATAACACCGTCTACAGTATTTCTCTACCAACATCCACAGTAAGCTATAAACCCTGACTTGTGCTCCTGGGTGCCTTCATTTTTGACAGTTTCAAATTACCTGAGACTGTGTAGGTCCAGGTCATCAGTGTCAAAGTCCAAGAGAGGCTGCTGGACATCAGTGGGACCATGGGACTGAAGCACCGACGATGAGGAGGAGATGACTGTTGTTTGGCCTGAAGGGTGAATGGTCTTAAACTGAAACTGAGGGCCCATCCATAAGCGCCGGTGGGGCCCTGTATGGGTCACAATCTCAACCTGAAAATACAAAGGGGAGAAGATTTATAGCCTTCCAAATGAACCTGACAAATAAATTCTAGAAACTCTTGCTTCCTGTAATTCTCTGTAGCGAATAACACCAAATAGAAGCAGGAACCACTCGCTGTCAGCAGGTTGTTGGCAAATCAATTAGCTCTACAGTAAGTATGTGCTTACTACAGTAAGCACACTGATGTTTACATGGTAAACATGCTAACATCTAACAAGTAGTACTAAAAATGTATCAGTATCGTCTACTGCTTCTTTACTATTTGGGAAATCCTAGTACCTACTCAAAGATTTAGAATAACAGGATTTCATGGAGATTTGGTGCACAACTATGTGTCAATACACAAAGACGCCATGCAGTAGACAAGGTCAGGCACACATAAGGCACCCAACTAAAAGCATTACTAACAGGGGGCATAACTGAAAGTGAAGATGATGTTAGAACTCCTCAAAGTTCTCCTGCTTTCTGGGACGGGAGGTTAATACTGGTGTGACAAAATGGGAGAACTAGGTGGTGCTGGCATGGCAGGAGGTCCATGAGCGCTTAAGCTGCTAATGCTGCTCAAAAGTAAAAAGAGGGAGCGAGAGGGAGAAACATCCAACTATTCCTCCTCAGGTCTACCAAATTACCATCTGCTGCCTTGGACTCTCTCTGTTCACTTTGACTTTTCATCTCCCAGCAGCACTTAACATGGCTCCTGGTGTCTCACCACTCACATTTCATTATCTTTAGGTTAGTCTCTTACTTCTGCTCAGTTCAGTCTCAGTCCAGGCTGCCAGCTTTCAATACTATAGAAAAAAGTGAGAGTGTCATGTGTGTAGTTTTTGTGTCTGTGTTCATGCTCTGCATTCACACAAGTTTAGATATATGCAGCCTGTCACAGCTGTGCAAATTAGGCCACTGGGGGGGAGGATTGTCACTTTGTGTGCTTCGCCAGTTAACACCACCACTGTCACGCCCAGGCACAGTGCTGAACAGATGCCAAGGTCCTCTGTGCAGCAGGATGGAAGGTCCAGATGTTACAGTCCAGTGTCGACCCCACATCCACTCCTACCTGTCCTACTGAAGAGAGCCAGGTAGTCTCAGATTTTTCCTAGAGCCTGGACTATTATATTTTTACTCTGATTCACTGAGCTAGCCTGTGGCAACTCGGCACAACACTGGTTTATTGCCTTCCGACCAACCAGCTGGTCATATTCAAGACAGCAATAAGCATGTTTCCCAAATATAAACTTTATATTATAATGTAAACATCTGCAATGAAATGTTACTTGCATCTAAGAAAAGAAAGAAAATACATTTGATCAGCTGCTGTAAATTTAAACTTGATCAAATGTCAAAAAACAGTCTGAGGGGACCTGGATAGGAGGCTTACGCTGTTCACGGACAATTAGCTTAGGAGATATTAATACCTTGACAGTGCCACAACTGAACTCGCGCTCCTTGTCCCAGATTTAGCTTTTAATTTCCACTGCCCTCCAGCTTGGACAAGTGTTCTGGAAGCTACATCTCGGTGCCCCTTGGGAGGCACTGCTGAATAAAATTCAAGGCACTCAGCTTGGGATTAGCCAGGCTGTCAAGCATGACTGGTTAAACGTGAAGTCTCACCTTCACAGTACCAGTAAGTACAACACGTAGTGAGTTCCCCCTGCAGGGATCAATAAAGCAATAAATACATAAAATAACAATGGAAAACACAGTGGAAAAGCAAACCACAAAACCTTTGCACTACAAGTTTAGGTAGAGAGGAACTATGGGTAATACAGCATATAACATGTAGGCACTGACAAGCCTCGTCACAAACCTTTCATTTCCCAACCCTTAATCATGCTGATTATCTATTTAAAGCCACGGATGATATCACAAAACTGTGAGACAGTACTTATAATGTACATCATAGCCCTCTAATATTTCTAACTGTACACTGTAAAAGTGATCTTTTGTTGACTTTTCCTTATTCTTTGATCATTTCAATGTTTACAAGGAAGAGTGCAAATTATCTTTGACATGTGCTTCGGCACAAAGACTTCTACAGTTACATCTCCAAACACTGATGAATGCATCAGTGCCACTGTACTGACAGGAAGTTGCCAAAAACCAGGGTTAGTGCAACTGATAGGTTTGCTTCTGGCAAACTATCATGACAGATATGAACCACAGCCCCTCCAAGCTAAGTGGGATGCATTTTAACAAATCAATTATGCATGCAGTGGAATTATTGATGCTGAGAATGTAGTGGGTTACCTGTCGGCACCAAAGATAAGCGCTATGAGGGTTAACCAAGCTGAAAGATTGTGCAAACTGGATTTCTCTAACATGACTTGACCAACTACTGCACAGTATCTGTGATTAGGAGGAAGTATTCCTCCTTAAAGACATTAAAAGCAGAAGAATGGATGACACAATTCATCGATGCACCAATCCGAGCCCTGCTTCCCCTCAAAAGGGTCGTGAGGGTCAGAGCCTATGCCAGCCTCCCACGCAGACACAAGGGGAACCTGGCTCAAACCTCCGTCCACCACGTTGTGAGACTACAGCGCTAAAAACTACACACACCCAGCTCAGTCGCAATGGAACAATAGAATTCAGCTGGCTTTTCTTTGTTGAGAAGAGAAAAACAACTTCCTCCTCTCTCTCTCTCTCTCTCTATCTATATACTACTATACTACTATAAACTAATTACTGTTCACAGGACCTGTGAGCAGTGGGGGGATCCCCACTAAGCTCTTTGTAGCACTTTTCAAGTGGTAGCAAAGGTTTAGTAGGGTTGTCATGTGTTTAAGGCTAAAAAGTGCTTTGATAAAATCGTATGGTAATGTATAAAATTAAAGTGCTGTCAATGTTTTATATATATATATATATATATATATATATATATATATATATATATCTCACACACAAAAAAAGCACAAGGAGATTTTATGCATAAACCAGAATACACAGGACACATTTGTGTCCTCTTCACAGACTAATAAATAAAAGCAGCGGTCTGACCTGAGAGAGCCACTCCTCGTCCTCCTGCTGGCCACTGTGGTCCGATGCCAGGCTGTCTGACGACTCGTGACGTGTGATGGGGCCTGGGATTCCTGGAGGCAGAGCTGACACACACACACACACACACACACACACACACACACACAATGAAATCAGCTGAAAGTGTTGGCTCTCATTTTACAAATTTAACATGCCACTAATTTAACATGCCACTGGAGGCCAACTAGTAGTTAAGTTTAAAAACTGCTGAGAAACAAGACATAGAAGGCTCATGTTGCATGTGAGTGAGTGTGAAAAAATGATAAAAGGCGAAGGGAAGAACTGGTATCTGTGAGCCACAGAGAGAAAGGGAGATAAGAGCGAGTGTGACGGAAACCAACGGACAGATGGGCTCCTGCAAGCTCGGATGGGCAGGCATGGAGAATGAGGCCTAAGGTGAAGAATCAGCCCGTTCTTCTCCCAGCTCAGGGATGGGGTTGGTTTAAGACAAGGGTATCTAATAAACTTGTCAAGTCTGCATCTGAAGCACAGGAGACACCGTATCCCTTTCCACACACACGCTCACATTTGACATGTGTTCCAGGCGTTCAAACACCAGTTTAACAGTCCTCATAACCAGAACTATAAGGTCTGCACACTTCTGAAATTGTTGCTCTGTGTATATCTGCATTTCAAATAATATATATTTTAATATACGCAGCAGACAGAGAAAAGTGCCACCTGGCCAAACCCAGGGCTGAAGTCTAGGTCTAGCGCTGAGGCAACAGCACTCCCTTACTACTGCTTGGTCCATGATCATATCATAATCAAACCAAACTAAATTTAACTGTAGCAGTAAACAGCCATGTCTGAGGACACAAGTTAAGATGGCGATAGAAAGCGGGCTAGGGCTTAAGTCAGAGAGAGAGAGAGGGGGGGGAGAGAGAAAGAAAGAAAGAGAGGGAGGGCCAGAAAGAGAGAGAGGAAAAGAAAGAGAGAGGGACAGAAAAAGAGAGCGAAAATGGAAGTGAGAGACTACAAGAACAAAGCCCGCGCTCTGTTACTTATTAAACAAAATCATGACTCCTCTGTTTCCTCAGCTTGTACTCACTCCTGCTGCCTCTCACTCTCCTTTTCCCGTCTCCCTCTTACTCTCCCTGCTCTCTGACCCCTGGGGCCAATAGCTGTCCTCTAATTAATTATTGATGTTCTGAAGCAGTTGGTTGACTAGCTGGATCAGGTTACCACTGAGGGGCGGGGGTTTCAGTGGAAACAATTGCAGTGGAAGCCAGTGGTCATCCTAGTGGCTCAGGCACAACCCACTGAGTGTGTGTTATGCTGTGAGCTAGAATGACCGTGGTTGTTACAGTCGCAGCTACAGTACAACGTCCAACTGGCCAACAGCCGTCTGCTTCTACGAGTCTGATTACTCACAGCAGACGGAACATCAGTGCAATCTGACAACACGTAAATGTTTTGGAACACATTGCAGAAGGATGGCTAATGTGAGCCTCACTAAAATAACTGTTGTGTTTGGGGTGGATTTAATTAGACGGGTTAATGCAAAAGTGGTGACGCAAAGAAAGTCTGTAGTAGTTGTACTCTTCCTCTACTTATGTTACCTGTGCAAAAATAAAGCCACTTGTCTGACACTTATGAATCCATTAACCAACAAGTTGTTGCAGAAAAATAATAAGCAGTTCCAGTAATGGGTAAGAATTCTTGAGGTAATCTATTTTTGTTCTGTTGTGTGTGAGTGTGACCATAGACTAATTATATTTAAATGTTTGATATAACAAGTACTTCAAATCAGCTGCATGTGTGTATAAATATAAATACACACACAAACAATGCCACTGTAAGAGGTCGTTCCATAGTTTTAATATAGTGGCCAAAATAACAGAACCATCTCCTATAATTCACTACAGTACGACCCCAACTCCCACTGTCACCTTAATAATAATCACAGAATTATCACCATACAAAATTGTAACCAGGTGCAAGTAGAGTTAATGCCAGAGTTTCTAGGATTTTCTAGGCTTACATCTGGTTTTGAGGCATTGCCACCTTTGTTTCTGCAGCGTCTTATGATTATTGCATACTCATGTTTCTCTCAAACCGGGGAACAGACTTGTCTGTGTTACAGTGTTTATGGACAGAGCGGTGCTTTTCCATACTGAAGGTCAGTAGACAGTGGCCTGTTAGCCAGAGCAATGAAGCAGGGAGTCAGAACAAGAACAAAGGCTGCACAGGTATTGATACAGTCCAACCTCCAGGGGCCTGGGGCCAGGGGCTGGACAGAGCGATCTCCAGAAACCGATAAGAGGCTAACAATCTGACAAGAGAGTTGGCTGCATGGTGAACAGAGAATAGCGGTCTTGTCTCGCCTGTCCAATCTGTTAACCTTTATCTCTTTCATTCGTATTTTTTAAAGACCATTTTCTGTTCTTTTTCCCAGCTTTATGTTTTGGCCATGGTTGGCTGCCAGACATTTCACTCACTGGCTGCTAGGCTCGACTGCTCCACCTGTATCTCTTCTCACTTTCCTCTTTGAGTAGTACTCTGGCAGATAGGTGCTGGCATATTGACAGACTCGGACAGCTTAGTCATTATGTATCATTCAAGGCACATTTGACTGACAGTTCCTTCATTCACCCAGTGCTACACTTACCCCATCCTTTCTACTGACCTAGTCATGGGGCCATGGTTTCTCTTTACCACATGCCTGCCGCTTCAAAGCCTTTACTCTGGCCCCTCTCTCTGAGCAATTAGATCTATTGATGAGGCAAGTACGCTCAGCCTGTCACGGGCCTCAAAGTCCCAAGAGGGTGGCCGTGTCAGCCAGTCAGTCTCCACAATTAGCACATTATATGACAGGTAGAGAGGGAGGGGCTGCAGCCAAAAGGCATAGCCACTGTTGCCATCATCACAAGTCTCAAAGGAGCTCGCCAGAAATTCAGCTGGTAAATTATTCACTTGTTTGCTTCAGAGCAACCTTGTGGCAAGGTGAAGAGGTGTCAGGAAACATACTGTGGCTAGCTAGAGTATAACATTAAAAAATGAATGAATTCAGTTAAAACCTGTATTTACATTTTACCTGGGTCTGGCTCTCCTACCAGACACCAAATACCAAGGCGGAATGGTTTGCAGAGAGGAGGCTAGGGTGTAAGTCAGCAGCGTGAGGCCACATATTACTGACTGGAAAAGTTTGGCTGGTCCTCTCCAGGTTGGAAGAGGGAAGTGAAGAAGTTCAAGTATCTGTATTCACTATTGACAAATGGAAATGTGTTAAAAAAATTTTGGTTTGGATGTAAATATGTTCCGCATGTTCAGGCCATTTCATGTCATTCATGGTCTCTTCTTAAATATGAGATTTTCTGTGCTGGATGGAACCCTGAGCGTAGGGTAGGGCAGGTGCTCTAGACTCCAGATACATATTCTAGCTAATATTATGCAAATATCAAGTTAAGTTCAGAACGTTATTGAGATCCAGGTTTGATGTTTGACTGACGTGATATTGGATTTTTTTATTCATTTAACTACTCTATTTAAACTTTTGTGATTGTGTAAAGATGTACGTGTCGACAGATTTTTGGGAAAAAGCGACACTAAAAACCACTTTGATTATTCCAGACTGTAAAGCATCTCCCTTATTTGTGAGTACGCTGTGTAATGTGTGTGTCTCTTTTTCCTTACTGCTCCAAGGCAGTACTGTGTATTGCCACCGTCTGCGGCTGAGTGCTGCTAGTAGCTACTACAGATGGACAGGTGGAGATAGTGACCATGAAGTGGCGCCACCGCTGCCTTTTATCATCCCGTCCTAGAGGCTCCGGTCTGGCCTGACCCTAGCCCTTCCTCCTCTCTTCCTATTCCTTTCCCTGCATACTGCATTTTTAATCACGTTGGGTCATCCAATATAGAGCCACGAGACCAGAGACCATGGCCTGTCAATCTATCTCTGGCCTTACACCACCTTTTTAGAGATGCCCTCTTTGTCCGATAATTAGCTGTAGAGGCTCCATTCACTACTTTGTGACAGGATTTCTGTGTCAGGTGTACTTGCACCTTCCATCCAATGTTTTCTTTGTTCTTTGTCACTTTTGCTGCAGCCGTGTTGATCGCTGTATCAGCATTGTTTATTAGACACACACTACGGCAAGTACAAGCTGTGTGTTTTTAATTTACTTTGCTGTGCCCTGATCTTGATGCTCAGCGAGAGCAGGCTGGAGAAGTGGCGTATGGCTGTGTCACAATTCACCCTATGGTCAAACTGACTCTTTCTCCTGGATCACTTCTACTCTGTGCTGCCAAGCCCTGGAGGAAACAGCAGAGGAGAGGGCTGGCAAGAGGATGTGTGCCGAGGAACAGGAAGTTGAAAGCATGTGTTTGGGCACAGCGCACATAAATGGAAGGTGGCACTGTGAGAGTAACTCGGTGAGTGGTGGTGATGTATAAGATGCTGGGCCCAGAGGGAAAGAGCTGAACAATTATGTTTACAGCATTTCGACCTCGCATTAGTTCACATTTGGTTGATTTGAGGAATAAAGTGACACATCCATTCTATCTGGCGATTGTTAATTGGATGTAAATGTTAATGCAATGAATCTCTCTCATTATGCAGCCAGTTCCACTGCCCAGGCTGGCAGAGAGAATGGTGGAACAGGCTAATGCCCGTGCCCGTCACTCCTACGCATCCTCATCGATCTGACACTAGGAGTGACCATTAGCACTAATTTGGGAAAATATCCTACCAGTTAGACCTGGAGCACTGCACAGATCAACATACACGAGTAGGAAGATTAGGGAAAACACAGCTACCACTAACCAAGAGCTAATTACAGATTTTGTATGTTTACAATTACAGAGTGGGCAAAAAAAGCCGGCCTATTCCAGGGGGTAGATTGATTCCGTGTGTGACCATCCGAGTGCACTCTGCACTTTTGGCAATTGGCCTTTTAGACAGTAACCTAGAGTGCTCACTGCTATGTACATGTCATTGAATTAAAGGGTGCTTAGGGTGTCGGCTAATTGGTTGGAGTACAGCATCTTATAGAACTGTGCTACACGACCTGAGGGATGCATGTAGTGGAGGAGCTAGTGAGTTGCAGCATCATATGAAGAACAAGGACAATTTGTCACAGGACTAATATTTAGTGATGTGAGATATGTTTCCATTGTCTGAGGACCGACATTTTATGGCTCTTACTCAGCATGTGGCACCAATGAGACCAATGACTTTCAACACAGTCAACGTGGAAATTCCACACTGACACTGGGTCAGCACTAAAATCTAATACATACAATACATAAAAAACAAACAGAACAACAGCCACATAGAGACCTACAGCCCGGTGCATCAATACCAGGTCACTGACATTTGTTATTTGTTCTCTGTACACCATGACATTAAATTTGAAATATGTGTCACCATGTGAACTTTGAGCCAAACTTTGAGCTTTACCTCAAAGGTTTAACAAGTCAACATTAAAGATTAAGAAACGACAGACGTGTTTTCTATACGGTCATTTTTCCTACTTTTCAAACCACATTTGTGTGTGCATAGGTTATTTAAATAATAATAATAATAATAATAATAATAATAATGACAGTGAGCGTTTAGACTCATTCTATTCCACATGTACATCTACCCGACTTAAACTTAGTGTATTAAAAAAATAAATGCATATAATTCTTACCGGCCAGAAGATACTGATAGTACTGCACCAGGTCTGAAGCCAACACCAGAGGGTGGTTGGAGTTGAAGGGTGGCTGCAGCTCATTCCACTGTGGTGTTCTGTTAAAGACGACAAATCAGCTGTCAGCTGCCAGTATTAGAAACTTTTTTACCACTTCGAAAGATCCTTACCTGGCTAGAGTCCAGCAGGCCCTCGGACAGGTGCTAAGCTCCAAGGGTGTGTCATCACTAATCTTTTGAGCAGTGCTAATCGGCCGAGGTTCAAGAACGTGCTCCACCAGGTTACCATAGCAACTGATGATGTACAGCGACTCAACAACCGACTGCTTAGATTGATCTGTGAAGATGACAAAAGAAGGCAGTAACAAAATGTTTTACTTCACTTGAAACGATAATAAAGAACGTGTTGTCTTGATGGTGGAAGAAAGGCATTTCACTCCGTTGGCCGAGGATTTGAATATCTAATTTGGAACAATGGCCAGAGAAATGTGATAAACATCAATGACCATGATCTAACCTTTATCTCTTTTCATGCTGGGATTGGTGATGAACCAGGAGCGGGAAGAGCCAAAGATGGCCGCCACACAGAACTCTCCTCCACTGGACTTGCTCGGGGAGATCTGAGATGGTGGCTTAGCTTTGCTTCAGGGGGAACATGGTACAAAGTTAATGCAAAGCAAAATCTGTTCTACCAATGCCTCCAAGTGCCAACGATAATAGATTTGAATGTGTTACATTATTACAATTATACAGTCATGGCCAAAAATATGGGCACCCTTGCAATTCTGTCAGAAAATGCAACACTTCTTCAGAAATATGTTCCAATTGCAAATGTTTTGGTTTTTACTGTTTATTGTTTTCATTTGCACTGGGACAAGACAAAAACAGAGAAGTCAAACCTGATAAAAATTCACACAGAACTCAAAAATGGACTGGACGAAATCATTGGCTCCCTTAACTTCATATTTAGCAGCACCCCCTTTGGAAAAAATTACTGAAATGGCTGTAATGGCTCCTGAAGCCATGAACGAGTTTCATCCACCTCTACTGGAATTTTGGACCACTCTTTTGCAAACTGCTCCAGGTTGTTCAGATTTGAAGGACGGTTCTGTGGGATTCAGATCTGGACTCATTGCTGCCGTTTCAGAACTCCAGCGCTTTGTTTGGAGCCATTTCTGGTGCTTGTTGAAGTGTGTTTGGGGTCATTGTCCTGCTGGGCGACCCAGGACCTCTGGTGGAGACGCAGCTTTCTGACACTGGCCACGACGCTGTGCCCCAAATTATTTGGTCATCATCAGATTTAATGACAGTGTTCACACAGTCAAGGCATCCAATGCCAGAATCAGCAAAGCAACCCCAGAAAATCTTTGAGCCTCCACTATGTTTGACTGTAGGGACCATGTTTTTTTCTTTGAAGGCTTCATTTCTTTCTGTAAACAGTGCCATGATGTCCTTTACCAAAAAGCTCTGCTTTTGCCTCTATCCACAGCACATTCTCCCAAAAGGATTGTGGTTTTGCTTTTTCTGCCTTTGTGTCAGCAGTGGTGCCTTCTGGGTCTCCTACCATACCTACTCTACCCTTTTCATTCAGATGGCGACGACGAGTGCGAGTGACACCGTTGTACCATGTCTGCAGATCAGCTTGAACTGTTTGGAAGTAAATCAAGTTCTTTATCCACCTTTCCAACAATCCTTAGTTGTAATTCTTCATTCATTTTCCTCCTCCGTCTACGTCCAAGGAGGTTAGTAGCTACAGAGCCATGGGCTGTAAACCTCTGGATGCTATTGGCACAGTGGACACAGGAACATTCAGATGTCTGGAGACGGACCTGTAGCCTTGAGTGTCCATGTTTTTCCACAATGTTTTCTCTCAAATCCCCAGACACCTTTTTACACTTCTTTCTTGTCTCCATGCTCAATGTGACACATAACATAAAGGTTGAGTCTATTCCTCTATTTTAACTGGTTGCCAGTGTGATGACTATGTTGCTCACACCTGTTACTTACCACAGGTGTGTCTAAATACAAATTACAGGAGCACCACATGCTTATTATTATTTCTTACAATTTTGACAAGGTGCCAATCATTTTGTCCAGTCTATTTTTTAAAGTCAGTGTGAATTTTTATGAGCTTTGACTTTCTTTTCGTTTTTGTGTTGTTCCAGTGCAAATGAAAACAATAAACACGTCAAAACCAAAACATTTGCAATTGGAACAATTTTCTGAGAGAATTGAAAGGGTGCTGATATTTATATTATTTATATATTTATGACTGTATGCTCAAATAGCAAAGGAAAAGTTGGAGAGGAAACATTGTTTACACTAATGTTATGTCAGGGCCTTTCTCATAAGCCGCTTCAGTTACCTTTCCTCAGTAATAAAGGCTTTACTGATTTATGTGTACTTTCTGTACTGATACTGTAAATCCAGACAAGACAATTAAAACCTGTTAACAATGATCTAACTTAAGGAATTACAGCAAGATTCCACAATGCGAAGCTAATATGAACATTATTACTAAAAGTTAAAATATGTATAAAAATGCATCACATGCAGGATGCTAAGCGAAGGGAAATTGAAATGCCCCAAAACAAAACATTATACTTAGCAGCAAAAATTCTGAAAAATAACTTTGCATTGAAAAAATGTAGACATATGAAATGCTGACAAATCAAAAGATATGTGTGTTGATTAAGTGTGTTCCTGTTATAGCTCACAGTCACACTAACAAATACAAGAATTCCTCATCATTTGAATCAAACTGCTGTAAAAATGCGTTCAGGAAAGAGTTGTTGTTGTCTTTACATACGGTGATGTTAATATTACCCAGAGACCCGTTTCATTAGCCATCTACATGACTCATAATGTAGTTTGCTCTCTCTTATATATGATGATGAGGAGGAGGTTTAAGGAGACCTCTCAATAGTGTCATGTTGTCAATTAGAGGTTTCTCAATGTACATGTATAGTGGACCCAGTTGCAGCTCTAGTGTCAACGCTTTTCCACTCCTACACACGGTTCATGTTATAAAAACAATAGTTACTGCTAAACACTGAGTTTTGCCCTTTTCCTTGTGTCACAGCTATGAGATTATTCAGCCTGTCAGCAGTACTTGAAAGGAGATAAAACACAGAGAAGGTTTTCAGCTGCATTAGGATCCCTCATATGGTAATGATCAAAGAGCAGTAGCCACGTCTGGTATTACTGTCTGTCCTTTTAACTAACCTGGACAGCAACACATGGTCACAACACAGAAGACATTTGGTGGGCTAAGGGTCTGAAGACACATGGTGTAAATCGCAACCTTAAACCACATTGGTATGGAAGCAACACTCACACACTGGCTGGAAACATAGACGTGGCTTAAACCAGTCAAGACCAAATTGTTACATACAGTAAATACTCCTTTTCCATTTCGTGACTTTTGTGCTGTGACTTAAAGTTGACTAAAGTTTATACAGTGTTTTACATGTTCAGGTTGTGTGAAACAAACACAGCGATTGGCAGGTGGCATGAGTAGACACATTACCTATGGATCATTATTAAGAACAGTTACATTTAATGTCACCGATGGACAGAACCTGGACAGTGCCATGAATCCTCAATGACCTGGTGATACGTGCAGGTATCAGTCTTATGGTGTCCTATCGTGACAGTCAGTGGATTACAGAATGGGTAGTCAACTGAATGTATGAATCTTTCCTCATATATGGGTACAGGCTCCGTGTCCATCTTGATTCCATACAAGTACATAAGACCAGATAAGATGAAACTGCTAATGGAATTACAGTAGGAGAAACATTCATTTAGGAGAATTTGGCTTTTTGGGTAGATTTGACTCTAATTGTTAGCAAGATGTTACAGTGTAAAAATTACAACAAAAGCTGTTAACTTTCTGCAAGTTGGAGGTTTGACACATCTGCTGCTATTACCTTTCTATGTAATGGGAGACATGGACAGAAGGCTCTGCTAATGACCACTCCAACAACAGACAGTCTAGCCAGCGTGTTCACTAGTCCTACTAAAATTCATGGGACTGGGTGCTGAAAGACCCACTGCTGGCAGAACTTTTTCTGTTCAGCTTGTCAGCACCTCATAAATTACTCCTTGGATATAAGAAGATGATGATGTCTTTGTTTGGCCAATGCTGTGTGAAAGCAGAATCTGACAAAAAGGAAGTGGTGAACATAGTTGTAAGAAAGGCCTCTATACAAGATTCGTAACTTGTATATATTAGAGCAGGGTCGAGGGAAGAAGACTGAATAAACAAATATCCACAGTAAGCCCCGTCTGTGTAAGGGAGATAGAGGGAGAGATAAACTCACACTCAGGATATTGACTTGGCTAAGTCCAGGGTGCCCTTGTGTTCTCCTCCAAACTCTTCCTCTAGTCCATTTGTCTGTAAGTCCATTTCGCATTTTACGTCCCCCTTCCTTCAACAATCATGTAACGTCATAACAAAAATAGCAAATAAATAAAAATCAAATGTGGAGGAAGAACAGAAAGAACTCAAATTATAAAGCATGCAATGTGTTTAAACTTGAAGTGGTTCAGAAATGTTGAGCTTTCTGCCCTTTCGACACAGAAGCCTGACTCCAGCGGGACAGTAACTGGTATTCGGAGCAAGCCAGTGGCTGGGAAGTGGGTAGGGAAATGGTTCAACATTATGCAAAATGTAACCTAATATCAATCAATTAATAAACATAAACATACTAACAGGGAATTGTGAGTGGGGGGTGAGGGTGGATTTCATTAGACGAATGGCAAATTAACTTTTCCTTCTCTCCCTACAAGATTCCTTCTCTAGCAGGGAGTGGAATACATTTTCTTTGCAACTGTAATACACTGAAAAGACTACTCACATGTCATTTCCACTTTTAATTTAACAAATGAGGCCTCCTGACTGAGCTAATAGCTTTTCCTCAAGGGCATAATTGAATCTGCAACATCAGCCATCAAGTCCCATTGCATTACACTGTCCGAGGCTAACATGAGGCGCCTCCGAGGGGGGATGGACGACCAATGGCAGCTTCCATTTATATTCGGAATGAACACAATAGAGCTCAGTTTAGCTGCTAGTCCAGTGACAAAGAGCTCCACAACCATCACTGCACTTATTCTGGACCATATGCCTAATTCAGATCAGAGGAAAATATGGTAAGGTGGACTTAAACTGGGAAAGAAAAACAAGGTCGAGAGCACACGTGTGACGGAGCAGTCACATTAACAGACAGCTTTGGGGTTGTGTTCAACACTTAGCACTAAAGACAACCCCTGGGTCAACTCAATGTTCAAAGTGAAGGATCCGTTCTTCCTTTTCACCCATGAACTTTTATCATACTCTACCGTGACACATGCAGGTCGATCTTAAATACATCAACGTAAACTCAGGTCCTCTACATTTACAGTAGTACATAAAGACATGACACGCAGTAGTCTGTGGGAGTGTGTACCTGCGGCTGGGCTGAAACCAGAATGGCTACATCAGTTGTCATGGTTCGCATCCTAAGGCATACACTCACAATAAGGGCCAAGATTCTGATAAAAAACATGTACCTTTGAAAAAATGTACCCTCTGAAATCACTAAATGGCCAAGTGAGTAGTGGAGGAAAACAGAAAGGAAAAAAGCTTCAATTAAAAAGCATGAGTGACTGCCCACAACAAAAGATGAAACCCAAAACTTGAGGAAGGCACCACATGATATTCATTTTCTAAAGTGAATGGAGCCAGCGGAGAGAAGCTGGGGAGCAGGCAGCCGGGGAGGGAAAAGTTCAGTTCACTGGAGCCACTGAATCATCTCCCCATAAGTGAGTCTGTCATAATGGGGTTTCTTTTAAAAGCTTGTAAGCATCTGATTTCACGAGACAGTGTTGACAAAAGACTTGGCCTCAAACCTACAAGAAAAATATTCTTGAAGAGGAAGCTGTTTAGTCTCTAAGTATTGAGCATTAAAAAGAATCATACAAAATTAATAGTGAAGTGTCATCATTTCCTGATACCTGAGACTCTCACTACTGTACAAGGTTCATTTGGTCTTCACTTTGATGACCATAGTCAGTCTCAACTCCAGGGGTTTGATTAGATTAGTCGTTTTCACACTTCAACTAATGGCCATTTTCAGCACAAGGTCAAGGATTTGCTTCCTTTTATTTTGAAACTTTAAGCCTCAATAAAACATAACGTGGGGAATATAGGGAAACCAACATCAATATGTTCACTAGTGGTTATTAAAAATCAAATCATAATTCCTATTATAGCATAGTTGTTCAGTTGAAAATCGCTGTTTGTTACACTTCTCTAAACACACAACTATATATTATCTATTAGTTTCATCTTTGTTCATTACTAAACAGTAGGAATGCACACTGACAATTCTACACCCACACATCACACTAGTCACAATAACACTGGAGTATGAGCAGGCACAATACACCAGACACACATCCAAACGAAACCAAAACAACAGCGAAGAACAAGAAGGACATTCTAAACACAAACACATACAGCAGTCGTCAATCTGGACAAAACATCATGGAGGAAGAAGAGAAGAGGACAGAGTCATGGCATTTTCTACTGGGTCCCACATGACAACAGAACAAGAAAGTGTGATGGCAGTGCTGTAAACCTGCACCATGGCCTTAAAATACTAAACTCCAATATGTACATAATACACCGTGTACTGATATTATGATATTATGTCTATTAAAATCAAGAGAAATCACATTGGTGCCTGCTGAAACAGTCTTTTCAAAACTGGATAACTGAATGGTACGACAAACAATGTAAGAAACACACATCAAAGAAAGCAAGAACTTTTTTCTGTGAGGAATGACAAACAGAATGTGTTGAAAATATACCAAGAGACAAATGAGAGGTAAGGGAGGCAGTGTGCTAAGCCAAGTATACAAATGCATGCTGCCAAGGGAGCCAAGGAGGGGAGAAGCAAAACTCACCATGGAGTTTTAATAGCAAAACATCCCGCCCCAAAGAGGTACGGCCTTCGTGAGACGGAGGGTGGGGGGGGGGTTCAGAGATAGACGGAAAAACCATTATTAAACTACACACTCTTCGCATTACATACTTTTTGACATGTCTGTTTAAGTGCACAACACATATGAGGCAGGAAACAGAATGTCTGTGTGCTAAGATGGATTTGAAAACCTGCAGGATGAATGATTCATCTGCATCTGCTCAAGCTACTCCGTAAAGTGTGATACCATATATCTGGCAGATGCCGTTGGTCTACAGACTTTGTTTTCTCTTCAGACATATGTCATGTCTTCTTTTTTCTCCTGGAGCTTTTAAGGGAATGGCTACAGTACCTGTCCAGAGACAGGTCAACCTGAATCCAGTCATGTAGAGATGACACAGAAGAACAATGAGAAACACTTGTGATTGCTGAGATTGTGAAACAGAATGACAAGTTCCAATTTGTTTGGCCATTGTAGAAACCAAACACTACAGTAACGGCACCAAGGGATTGTTGAGACAAGGACTTTGCGCTTGCGAGCAGCTTTTCTTGTTTTGTGATTTGTTTTATGGCTTTTATTGTGTTGTGAGTGTGCATTCCCGTTACAAAGGGAGGGTGTGTATTCGGGGGGTGATGCCATTTCAGGGTGTATGTCTATCTGTCAGTCAGTCTGTGCGTGTTTCTAGTGTTTACAAGACATTAGCAGTGGGAGTGTGTTCCTGTGTTTATTCTGCAAGTCCAGAGATAGTGACAGAGCTCCGTAAACAGTTTACAGTAAATAAGCCGTTTCCCTACAGCAATAAAGGTCTGATGAGACTGAACTCTGTCCCCATCAGGGATCCTCCCCCAGGCACAAAAAGCAGAATTCTTGGCCACCCAAAGCACTGTGCAGCACTTCTTTACTTTATCGCTTCCATCGCATCTGCCCGGCTCCTACCAATGACAGTGGACAGTGCTCAATTAGTTCATCTTCATGGTTGTGTAGGAAAATGTTCCTCTCGGAGACTGGGAGCAAAAGTTGTTCTGGAATGTATTAGTCCAAGTCAAGCACAAGTTGAAAAATGAACATGATGGTCAGTGTAATGGAGGCTCACAGTGCACTAGCACTTAACAACCAGCTTCGACTGGGGGAGACCCTCCCCTGAGTCTATGAAACCTGCTAACCCCCCCTGCTGGGCCTCCCGCTGGGTAAATGGATGGACACCAATAGGAGAGGGATGTAGGAATCAAATGAGATCTCCATGGTGGGAGCAAAGGTCAAGTAGGCTGTGGGGTTTACAGTATGCCACTTTGAATCCCTCTTTTCTGACTTTTATTGTTGGTGGCCACCACAGTAATGGGAAATTTGTCGAAGTAGAATTAATACGCAAAAAGTTGAAGCAAAATCGACTTCAGTTCTAAAATAACACCGCAGCCCTGTTGGATCAAGGAGCAAACCATGTAGTACAGTGGTACCACGTCAAAACTAAGATGAAAACTGAGGACACAGATGTGCAATAAGAACACAGACCTTAGTCCTTAGTGCGTAGACTAAGTCTAAGGACAGGCTACGCACGGCACTGAAGAGATCTAATGTTTCTGCACTACGCCACTGTTACAGTATAGGTACTGTACTCAGGACAGAATAACAAAGGCTTGACAGTATTCCTGTCAGAATTCACTTTTTTATCCTGAATATTGTCAGCTACATGGCCTTGCTTGCATAAGGGTTCAGCTTTTGAGCGATTTCAGTGTTGTTCATTTTAAAACGTAAAGATGAGTTAGAGAAAACACTATGAGCATTTGTTACTACTATATTTATGAGTAGACATGTTGTTACATTAAAATCTGTTTTGTTACACTGAAGCACATTGTATTTTCATCTGTGTTAAGCAAATCAATCCACCTGATAAACTGTGAGTTCAACATAGTTGATAAGAAAGCAGACAACAAAGCTCAGTTGTGGGGGTTATGGCTTGGTGGAAGTAAACTCCACACAGGTCAGTGGTATGTGGGGAAACCAAAGTTAAACATTGGCCAGTGGTGTAAAACGGGTGTAAGACCATGAGTGGGTGCAGAGGGAAGAGAGTGGGGTGACAGAGAACAAGCACAAGCATAATTGACCTGTAAGGACGATGACCCCACTTCTGAGAATAATCGTTCACACATTCATCCCTTAGCCCCTTGGCCCTAAAAGCAGCTGCGCCTGGGCCATTAAAAAGAGAGGGAAGAGAGGTGATTTGTGGAAAGGTTTTGCTGCCATGTGATGCTGCTTATTTCGTTCTTAAAGCCCCGTTCTAGCTCTTCTCTCAGTGAGACCATAAGACAATGGCTTGCACACTCTGCCGCCTCTCGCATACGTATTACAGTAATCTGAGGGCACATCTGTGGCAGGTCACAAGGTCTCATTCAGCCTCTCGCTGCTGTCAGTCTCATTACCTCGACTGCACTCTATTTGCATTTGAGATTTGGTACAGGGTGGCTTTGTTTTGTGTGTGACAATCTTTCTACTTAGATTTTCATTTGTCTGTGTCAAAATCAGATAAAGTGTAGATGGGGATAAGTGAGCAACAGCTTGTCTTTTAGCAAATACCACATTTGTCAGTGACATCCATTTTGACAAGTTAAATCTGTCCTCTCAGAATCTGTGACTGTACAGTAGGAACAAGTAGACATCCCTGGAAGCTGACGTTTCTCTTTTAATCTGTTTGACAGATTAGGTTGAGACACTGACATTAAATCAAGCAAGCAAGAATCGTTTGTGAGATTTGTAGTTCCTGTAATTTTTGTGAATTTAGTTAATCTGGGTACAACCCTCAGCCACGTTTGGCTGACAGGAAACATGAGGCTGAGCCAGTACTCTTCTGTGTGTTCTGGTCATTTGAAAGCACCGAGATCTAAATATCCTTATTTAGGGAGGGGGTCTGCATGGACTTTTTAGAGGTTTTCTTTGATGTTGAAGGCATCTGAATTCAAGCCTGGTCACACAAATGTGGTAAACGTGCATGAGGGTGTTTGTGTCATGGCACTGACAGCCTGGTAAAGAATGTAGGTTAAGCAGCTGGTGTATTCCTCTGCTGCCCTGCCAACAGCAATCTGCTCATACAGGTGTAAATACAGCTGCTGGATCGCCCTCTGCCTTTCTATCTCTCTCTCTGTTCCACACACACACATAAAGGCAGAGATGGCTGGCTTCACAGACAGACAGATGGTGCCTGGGTGCTCCTGTGTAAGTATAGCGTGAAAGCATATGATATCACCCCCCACTCTAGGGGCCAAACCTGCAGCCTCACCCAGGCTGTGTGTGAGTGTGTGTTTTCTTTGGTGAATTGGTGCTGCCGTGTAAACGCAGGAGCAGGCCGCACAGCTGCATGTCCTGCTGCATTAATGCTGACACCTCCTCTGGAGTGGAGAGATGAATGGAGGTGCAGTGAGGCAGCCTACCAGGCCTCATGTCCTACAGAGCGAACATAGCTACTCGTGACCTAGTCTAGTGGGTCAACTACATGAAGAAGTTGTAGAATTCATAAGACAAGTCACCCTGACCTCTGTCAACCATAACAATAAAACCATCAGGTGGTATTAACGTTATTCAGTTCAAGAGTTGCTGCATTTCCTCCAATGTTTGTTGAAAAGATTCAGACAAATTTTGGGCTTTGAACAATTTACTACGCTCCCAAACTTGCATCCTGCTGGAGATTATAGACAGATGTTTCTATGACCTGATGGTGTTTATTATCATCCTGAAGTGTGGATTAAAGTGTCTTGTCCTATGCTCAGATACGTCCTAGTAGTTAGTGTACCACTAGTTTAGGAAGCTTTAGCTTTTTCACCTCAACTCTCAATTGTGTTCCAAACAGAGGAGGTTGTCTTCATGTGAAAGCTAAAGCATGTGTTCCTTGGAAAGCTTACAATGTGACGCTCACTCTCAGCTGGTGGCACAGTAAAAACATATCTGTACTTTGGTGATTATATATAGTGTCTTCCGGTGCAGCAGTGCGACTCAATAATGATTTTTGGAATTGCACAGATAAAAAAAGCTTTAATCTGGTCCAGAAAGCAGCAAATGCACAGAATAGTCTGCGGAGCTAGCATATAGATGAAATGAGTCTCATTGGAGTTTCTGGTCTCACAACTTCTGAATTTGATTTTGTTATTCCAATAAAGTAACCGTGGGTACGTTTTAAAATGCAGTACATTAAACGCCATCTTCATTGTCTTAATGTGGTGACATGCTGCCAAATCTTCCTGTGACGCAGACTCAAATGACAAGACTGGCATTTTTGAGCAATGCTTGGAAGCACTTCTCAATTATTTACACACAGAAACAGCAAAAAAGAGTAATCTGAAGTGGCCTGAAAGTTGTCAGAGGTAACGGCAACTTGTCCCGGTAAAGCCTTAAATTAAAAACAACCACAATTATTTTAGAATGCCTCCTAAACTGTAGGACGGTAGATATTACAACTGCAAAATCAAATGCAAACCACCAGTACCAGAAGATCTTCATAAATATACTAAAGCTGCACACCGCAGTTTGGCCATAAGCAGTCACACATTTTACAAACCAAATGAACTTTCCAAGTCATCTTAATGACTTGGAAAACGGCCTGCTGTTGTTGACACTGACCACAGGATCAGGTCTCTGTTTTCATCCTCAAGGCTTACTTATCAAATATCATGGGGAAATAAATCCCTGGACGTCTGTTTGAATCATTATAGCATTTCCCATTCAAACAGGGCATGAAAATTACATTTAAATGAAAATATTAAAATCCGCCCTTATTTATGGAGCCACCTGTACTGTATGTAAATGCACTTAGCAAAGGCCTGTACTTACTGATGCTCTTAAAACTACATAATTTCAATGCTTGATGAAGATCAAGATGAAAAGAAAATGGCCAGACGTGCAAGACAAAAGTCTAGACTGAAGGGGACACTTTTAGGCTCTAAGCTCTCTCTGCATGTAATATGATCTGAATGTGATTTTAGTTTACTGGAAAGGTTTTAAAAAGGTTTTATTCTTGCAACACATTATGTGTTTTTGCTGCTTTCAAAACAGTCTGAGAATCAGATCGCTTGTGTGCTGTGCTTCGTTACCCTATGCAAAAAAAGTGGTGGCCTGAGACAAAAGTCCATGAGCATCAGCTGTATGTGTTGGAGGAAAATCTTTGGCTTGAACAAGGCTTTTGCTGACACAACACTGTTTGTACAGGATGATTAATGGAGAAAGACAGCGAATCACACATTGATTTAATTTTAGTATGCCTTAAATTTCACTTGACCATGGACAAAATGTAAATTCTGGAAAGCCTGCGAGGCGGCCATTAACCCTTCTCTACCAACCCCTTTGGAGAGGTTTTTTTTAAAATCATCCAGCTGACCTACATGTAGAAGATACTGTACATTAAGTTTTAAACACAGTAGATTTTGTCTTTGTGCATGGTCGAATAGAGATTTGAATACATCTTATTACTGCAGTGCAACGTCCTTTTAGTATATGTATTTATTAATTTATTAATGTACTTGTGGATATCTCCTGCAATAAGTGTAGTATACAACATAACACAAGTAAGTAGACACATTCGAAATAATACATTTGTTGCTATTAAAAGAGTTCATGACCTTCATAATGTGTGATACAGTAGGTGACAGAGATCAAGAGCTGGAGTTCATCTTTCAGTAAGATGAACCGCCAACTGCAGCCACATTTTTATGGATTTCAGGTATTTATATTTAGGAAAATGCTAATTGCATACTGTAGTATATGTAGTGTAACATGTGCTGCATAGAGTGAAGTGTCCCTGTGGAAAAAAAAGGCAGAGAAGTGTGCATGTGTGTGCGTTGCCTACCCAGTGCGTTTAGTGATGGTACCCAGGGTCATGGGCTGCTTGATCTGAGCCAGAGGCAGCACCACAGTGAGGCTGGGCAGTGGGGACAGCCGTGGATTCCCCATGTTGTTATTGGAGAAATTGCTGTATGAATCCTGGTTGCTCAGCTTGGCTGCAAACACAGACACACACACAAATGAATTCTTCTCAGGTAATACTTTCCTATAAATCACACTGAGAAAACTAGAACCATTTTCTTATCATTCATTTTTCAGGGCTTTTTGAGCTTATACTCATATCCTAATTCTCAAAGCTGCTCCATTGAATGGAAACTGTTATCTGACATTCACATACTGTAAAACTTTAAGGGCAGCAGCCAATCAGAAGACACTTTATTTAGCAAGCATAAAGCCTTCAATAAAATAAAGAATCCTAGTTAAAATATTTTGCATTCAGTATTTTTTAGCAC
The DNA here is from genome assembly GCA_030770545.1 of Macropodus opercularis. Classification (NCBI taxonomy): domain Eukaryota; kingdom Metazoa; phylum Chordata; class Actinopteri; order Anabantiformes; family Osphronemidae; genus Macropodus; species Macropodus opercularis. The sequence goes on from CM061110.1 coordinate 1,920,907, forward strand.
ACACAACACACACTGGGCTCAAGGCTTATCTGGAATAATTGTAGTTAACCAGCTCAAGATGCTACATAACAAAGTCTCAAACTGTGCTTTAATGCCTGGGAGTTTATTATCAGGGCCCTAGACACTGGTTCAACACATAAAGACATATCTCACACGATCAAACATTATCAGGCCATGTCCAACTGGTTCCTAAAGGCCCACTGACCAGCTGCATCACGTAGGCTGGTGGGCTGCACTTACTATGCTAAGCATTTACCACCAGACTGCAATTTACAACACACCGCAAAACAATTAGCTTTCATTAAATCAAGGGTGTATTAAACAGTTGGGACAAAAATAGATTTTAGTGATCGCAACAGCATAAAAGATTATGAACGTTCTACTTCTACTCGTGCAGTTAAAAAAAACTCAACACAAGCATTAGAATAACTTGTTTAGCCTTAAATCAATAATTGTGGCTCATAGTGGAGAGGAGAAGCAATAGAATCAAAGTCAACTGCAGAAGTCAGGAGCTTGTTTCAGCCACTGTCCTCCATGTTTAAACGCTGATTCTCACACGTGATAACACCAGATAGTGATTTAGCTGCCGTATGGTGGAGATCACGTTCCTTCGTGTGACCAGATTACAGGCCTTGGTCCTTCTAAATTAAATATGAATACATATGAACTGCATTTCTAATTGTCCAGGTTTGCCCATATTTACTTTACTGAGATATCTGCATCCATTTCAGTTTAATAAGCCAAATTACCATTGTGCTACGCTGGAAGCGCGGCCCTGTGAGAAGCTTATCCCTGAACCTGGTACTGCCTGCATGGCTATGTGCCACTAGAGCTAAGTGTAACAACATGTTTTGGTAAGAAGCCACTTTTATAGAAAAGAAAAAAGAAACAGTCACATATGAACAGTTACACAGAAACATTCCACTATAGGGGGTTACAAATCCAGACTACAAAACAAATATGTTTATAATCCCATGACAATAATGACAATAAAAACGTGTCTCCTGCCGACTGAATGGGGAACCCAAAGAAAATTCCAAGTTCAAGTGCTTTCAAAAGAAATAAAGAACAAACCTGTGGGTGTACCACAATAGTCTCTGAATGTTTTCCTTGTTCCATTTGTTGCCATAATAGATGAGTGACAGCCATGTAACATAAAGGAATGAAAAGGAGGGAGGGAGAACGTGAGACAAAGAAAACAAGGAGGACATCAAAGGTTACAATAAAGGTAGAGGAGGAGAGTGCCTTGTCATTATTTGGAAGGAGCGATCAAGAGGAGGTTGAATGCGAGCGGAAAGGGACTGCTGAGTGTTTTGGTCTAGTCTTTTAGATCATTAACGTGCAGCTCTGAGTTTCATTAGTCCTGCCAAACCCCTGCTTTGTGGTCTCCCAAAGGCCTGTCTTTTAGACCTCCGCTGGCCAACAATGCGTGACCTTCAGAGAGGGACAGGAGACCATTACACAAACCTGGCCTTCATTTGCTTCTGCTCCTCTCTTGGTCAGGCTAACAGAGGTCTGTATTAAGCCAAGCCTCTGAAAGCTCTTCAAATTTCAAAAGTGCTAAAGCCCAAGAGCCCTGGGCAGCCACCTTTTGTGTTGAGAGGAGGGGTCAAAGAAAGCAAAAACCAAAAATCTGTACAGGAAGCAGCTCAAGAAGCCATTATGGTGCTTAAGCTAGAGGAGAGTGGCAGGTTTTGATTGGGGTTAGGGGTGTTGATGAATTTAACAAACTCAGCCATGTTAGAGACATTTTATGTCAGCCACGACCATAACAAGTCTTAGTAAAAGTGGATGGCAGAACAGGTGCAGCCCAACAGTCATTCCATGCTGTCAAGGCCACTGGGTTCCTGAGCAGACAACCTCCAAGATGGGTTAGTGAACTAAACTGGACAGCTACAGAAGGGTAAGTTGCAAAAAAGACCCCAACAGATGAAGTGGTACTTTAGGAAAAGAGTAATCAGCCACTAGGTTGGACCAATGGGTGACGTTTTTCCACAGAGCTCTACAGTTTGTGATATGGTGAAGAGGAAATGGGAAAATAATATGACTTCTCACAACAGTATTACAGTTTCAGCAAGTGTCTGCTAAACAGTAAATGGAAACAGCAACATCACTTCATTGTTTGTATTTGTTGTGGAGGTTTTTTTTGGTCTAAAGAATTATGGCTGTGCTAATCGAATCACCTGGTGAACATGAATTATAATTAGAGTAAAGACACAAAAAGTATTTTAAACCAGTAGTACCAGCAATATCCAGAATAGCATTTAAAAGATCTCTTGGGACTTGTTGCTGAAGTATACGAGTACAATGATTTTCTATGCAGGAAAAATGTACAGTAGACAGGAAGCCGCACAGGAACAAGCCGACAGAGGCTACTAGGAAGAAAAGAGGGTGAGTTCCACACATGCGAAGTGTCTAGCTCTAGATAGCTCTAGACGTAGGCCATGATTTGATTAATGACCAGGGCGTGATGTGCCCAAGTAGTGATACATTACATCCTCATGGAAAGAAGAGCCATCAATGCAAATCCAGCGCTGTTGCCATCTTTCAAAGAAAAGTTCTGACCCAGCCAAAAAGTCACACTGTCACCTGACCCTTTTCACTCTCTCCCTTAATCTGACCATCTATCCAGCCCTCCTGTGTCCATCTATCTGTCTGTGCCTCCCTACCTCAACAACATTTGCATTCTCTTCTCACATTAAGCCTCTCTCTCTATCCTTCGCGCGCTTGTCTCTCCTCAGCTGCCCCGAGTCACGCTATCTCATGTTTCTCTCCCCTCTTTTAATACCCAATTTGCATTCAATACAAGCAAGTTGGTTTCCAGTGAGGAGCCAACGTGCGAAAGGACAAGCTCTGAAGACTGTGTGTCCACACAAACACGAGTCTTATTTGAATGGTTTAGCCAGAGGATATTTCAGTCTGGAAAAAAAGCCAGCAGCGCTGGAGGGGAACTGGGCTGGGGAGCGTTAAGGCAGCAGGTTACGCAGGTGACATGTTGAGTGATGCGCTGGGAATTAGGAGAGACCTTGGACCTGAGGATGATATTGCAGCTGTGAGAAGAGAAGACAAAGTAGAAGGTGGAGAACAGAAGAAGACGGAATAAGTGTCCCAGAAGGGGAAGACTTTCATGATTTTGTCTAGGCTCTGTGCTTCTGAAGGTATCAGAAACACAGAGTTTTACATTTTTATGGAAAATAATATCTAGAGAGATAAAACCTGCTTCTGAGCATATGCCATTGGTTAGCTGTAAAGAAAACTGTGCACAGGCTGAAAAAGCTTTAACTGAAACACAACAAAACATTTGAAGTCTGAAATGGTTTTGTGATCAAATATCAAGCATAAACAGAAAACCTGCAACATTTGGAAGCTGAGATCTATGATTTTATCAAAGTTTGGCTTTATTGTCTATTATGTCCAAACCTACACAGTCACCTCCAAAAAGCACATCCCTGCATACTTACAAGAACAATTCTACAGTGTCAAGCTAAGATTATCGTGGTCCCTTGTTTCGCCGCTTCCTAATTTATGCTGTCTTGGTAAAAGTAAATGTTGTGTCTTGTAAATATATATAATAATATTCCTATTTAATAGTTACTTATAAGAACGCAAAGGAACCATGTTAAATGTTGCATTTGAATAAATTGTGAGCATGGTCAGGTGCTCTTATTTTAGCTAATGTGGCTCAAAATGGCTCCAGCAGCTCCAGCTGCTTCCTTTATGTGGGACAAAGAACTGAGAATTGTAATACAAATGAACATGCTGACTGATGATGCAGAATTCTTGCAAGGTTACTGTAAAGTAAAATTGACTTGTCCACTGCATCTGTGTTACTACAGCTTGGACTAGTCTAGTTTAGGTTATCATTTAGGATGCATCCTCACAATTTTGGGTCTTAATTTGGGTTAAGACTCCAGTGTCAACCATGACAAGTGTGATTGTTATCACATTATGACCTACTTATTAAAGGTCACTTTTACAAATCATTAAAGCAACACTACATCACAGCTAGTATTTCATTCACTCCATGCTTGTATAGGAAATAATATGAGTCAATACTTCCCCTTACAAAAAAAGATGCTAAATAACTGCCATGAGCTGTTATTAGCACATGGGAGAACCAGAAACACTAGTTCACACTGCAGTGCATTCTTTGCTGCTACATCCTCACGAGCTGTGATTTTAGAGTCTTAACACATATTACTAAAAATTGTTTGAGTTTTATTTTTGTATGTCTAACTTTGAAGCTAACACAACATACAGTGTATTTTTGGCTGCAATATACTGTATGTCAAAAATGCTTAAATGTGATCATCGACACTCCAGCGAGGAATTAGAACAGCGCAGACTAAAAAGAAAGAAGGAGAGAGGAAGAAGGAAGCTGGAGTCTTTCTGTGCAGTGGGAAAAAGCTGCTGTACCATCCGAATTCCCTAAAGTATCATTATTAAAACACTCACTTCCACAGGAGGAGGAAAGATAGGGTGAGAAAAAAAAAACACAAGGGAGGAGAAGAGAGAGATGTACAGCGGGGAGGGCAAACACAAAAGGCGAAGGGAAAAAAATGAAGGAGCGGGGATCCCCCACTGGACAAAGTAAAAACAAATTAACAGAGCTCTTATAAAACACAGATGCTGCAAAGAAAATAAACTTCACAAGATTTACTGTTTCGTAAAGGAATCGGAAGACCGGTGGAAAAGCCATCAAGTCCTCCTCCTCCTCCTCATTTGGTTTTTGTCCTCGCTTAGGCAACACCGTGGCAAAAGGATCTACGCTCGTTCTCTCTGTACGACAGTCTCAGTTGTTTGCTATTTTCAGTCTGCGTAGAGTCGAGGTCAGGCCGTCCTGTGTGAAAATGGCTTCCTGCCTGGTCCCCCGCTCCCAAACCGCAGACTAACAGAAAGCTTTTATTAACAGCCCTATTTAGAAACATTTCTTCAATGTTTTCTACTTTTATTGACATTTCCCATGTCAGAGACCTCAACAACCACAGAAAAAGGCAAAAAAACTCCTATAACACAAGTTCTCTCATTTCGTCATAAAAGGTAAGAGCCAAATAAAAAAAGGAGAGTGAGATTTTTTGCGCAGCACACTCTACATGGTCCACAGTCAGTGCTGTGTTGTAATAAAGACAAAACAGAAGCAAGCGCGTGTCTACAGTCAAAAGTCACATACTGTGTCCACGTTTGTGACAAACCCAGCATAATCATGGGAAAACAATCAAGTGAAAGGAAGTGATGCAAACATGAAAACACACGCTCACGCAGAACCCTGAAATCAGATCTACATGCTTACAGCATGTCAGTATTTACAAGTCTTCATCAGACAGGACTGCGTCGCCAGCAACAAGAGCTGGGGAGGGGGTTTAGACAACTCCACTGGATCAGATGACACCCACACCCATATGCGTCCGTCTATACGAGCACGTACCAGACTGTGTGTGTGTGTGTGTGTGTGTGCGCGCGTGCGTACAGCCGTCATCTGATTTGGGTCAAGGGGCTAATGCCTCACAGTAAAGGGGGACGGGTTATAGCTAGTTAGGGATTGGATGTTAGGGAAAGCAGGAGAGGGTGGAGGAAAGGCTGTGTGTGTCTGTGTGTGTGTTTTGCACACAGCGTACACATTTGTGAACTAAGCTTGAGAAAGTGAGAGGATTTTATTTAGTTCTCTACTGGTTTGCCTCAAACTCTTCCTGAGTTTCAAAGCAAAAAAAACCAAATAATACTGATAATATAAGAAAACAAACCAATAGAAGTTTGAACGGTTAAATCATATCAAACAATTTTTTTTGGTCTACTTTCTGAGCAGGATGTAAAATTATGTAACGTGAAGTTAAAAATCCTGATAATTTATTTATTTCTAACCAAGGTCCTAATAGAAATATTTAAAATATGCAGTATAAAACCAACAATATATTTGATATAATTTCTAATTAAAAATAGTAATAGTAAGTGAATTTATTCTCTATGCAAATATATGTTTTTTCCAGTTAGTTTATTGTTTTCATTTAATTTGAACAAAGACTTCTTCAACATTTCCAGCAGTATGGTCTATACATCAAATGCACAGCAAACCTTTATTTGTTTTCTTCTCCACTCAGACCTTTCTGAGCTAATGTGAGCCCAAAGAGAAGCGTTAGGAAGTTAACTGATTTGTTCCTGTGTCGACTGGCTGCATCTGTCACTCTGCCTGGATCCAAACGCCACTATTCTAGGAGTCCGCTGAAATAAACCATAACACAGACAGCCGTCCAGAGCCCTTTTGTGTCCTGCATCTACAACGCAAGTAGCTCTGTATCACACACACACCTAATTTTAATTCTCCCTTTATAAATTACCACTGATTGACATTAAAGGCAGCTTTAATCCAAATTGAGACCACATCCTAGTCCACAAAAATGACAGTAGTAGTGGAAACATGAAGGAGATTTTTATCCAGGATTGTAGCATTTGCTTGTATTACAGTGAACATTATTTGACTATATTTACTTTTGTAGTTTTAGTATGTTTACACTTTATTAAGAATATTGTTTTAGGTTTCTTTTATTGTGTCAACAACCTCCCCTTAACCACTAAATGTAAGACAATTATATCGTATAGGTTATAATAACATAAATTGAAAAAAACGTCCACGTGTGACAACAGTTGGAAGCTGCAAACGCAAACTGTGTGTAATGGCAAGCCAGCTTTATTTCTTTATCTCTACCTTACAATTTTGCAAATCAAATAATGATGAGTGCAGCGGCAAGCTCCTGGTGATAAGAGGGTTTAGTGGTTGTGTTATTAGGGTTCATGTAAAAAGGACAGAGGTCTCTGGTGAAGCCCAAACACAGGCCAAGATACATATTCGTTGCACTGTGTATTTTTGGTTGCTTTAAAAGCCCTGAAAGTACAGGGAAAAGCTAATTTTCAGAGTAAACAGCTTGTTCGATTGCAGTGTGGTTTTGCAGTGAGCTCTCGGTTTATTGACTCAAGCCGAGCTGGGCTCTGGCTCCTCTGCCGACCACAGTGAGAAGCCTGCCGACGGAGCCTGCGACAAATGCAAACCGCTAACACTAGCTTACCTTTGATGGAACACAACTGTTAAATCACATGTACTGACTAATGTACAAAGCCTAATCCTCTTGACTATGCAGCAGGTTGAGGGAGAAATGCTCTTAAAAGAACATCTGCTCCTTTTAGAAAGCTATTTCCCATTTCCTGCTGTCAGATCATTTATAGGTGAAATTATTAAGATATGTACAGTAGGATTATACAGCAACACTGGATTGCATGTGTTTGTTTTTTTTAAATATCTAATCATTTTTAAAAGTTCATAATTTCTAAAGACAATTGCAGATATGATAGTAAGTAAGTGTCTCCATAGAGCTGAAAAGTTTCAATTCTGAAAAGAAAAACATCTCCAAAGGGGCTGCGAGTGTTTTAGCAGGAGGAAGTGACCATTCATAAAATAGCCCCTCTCCGTCTCTGTTGTTAGATTTGTATCAAGACAAAACCCTGCAGCACAACTCGGGCTTTACAAGTCCTTTACTCTCTGCGGAGTCTGGCTGCCTCCACTCCTCCCTCTCCACACTGCTGGAAATCCTGACCACACAGCACCTCACAGAGGACAACGCAGGTAATGAAACACAGCCACTAAGCTATAGCGTCGATGCAGGATTCCATATTCCATGACATTCTCCAGCTTGTTAAATCATTGCCCTAATAATGTTTCTATTAAGATGATTCCTCCTTCTTATAAAATTCATTGTTGGTGATGCAGCGATTATTTACAGTATCAATATACATTTTGGCTGTTCTGTGTTCTGCTTAATTTGTCAATTTCCACTGAGACACAGAGACACCATTCCAAGACAAAGCAAGCACTGCTGTTGTTATTCTAATGTTATTTTTTACAAATGTGTGTCAGAGCAAAGGTTTGCAGGTGTTCATGGGTTCTTCACATCATGCATTTATCCTTTCCTCCAGTACTAATGAGAGAGTTAAACATCTAAGAAAGGCTGTAGCAACTACAAGTAACTAAGGAGGCAAAATATGGAAAATGATTATTCAAAAACATGTGGGCCTTTACAAACTCTGCTTAGCTCATTCTAAGGCTGGACACTGAAGTGAGGCAGACATCATCACGATGACTAAAATTTGGACAAACCATCTTCCTGTTTCTGTCTGCGGACACGTTTTTGAAACCTACATGCTAACTTGTTCTGTTAAATCCATCCATGGTGCATGTGAAACAAAGGCTTCAACATTTTCAAATACACTCTGTCACTGTTTAACTTGAAGTAACTGTAACTATACTGTCGAAAACAGGGTCATGGTGAGGCCGTGTACATACGTGTCACACACCAGCAGCTATGAGGTAATGTTTCCTTGGCACAGACCTCTGTAGCGTGTTGGTGTTTTTCACCACAGGATGATGACTGACAAAGTGGAGCAGAGGGGGAGGAGGGAGTCGAGATAAAACAAAAGTTCAAACCCAAATAAGCAAGCCATCAGCCTCTAATAGCAGAAAGGAAGTGTCCCTTTATCAACAAATGAATTAACAGTTACCGGTCACACCTTGTTTTTGCCTCTCCCTCTCTCTCTGAAATAGTGCCAGGGTCCAGATGGCCCCATGATCGGACCACCAAGGCTTCTGCTCAGTGAGGAAACAAATCTGTTGCACTGACTAATAGCTTAATGTTGATATTTTATGGTTGTGAAGTGTATGACCACTGCTGTGTATACACACAAGAGGCAGCCATGCATGTTGAAAAATGCCATATGTGATAATAATGCCAAATGTCATAACTGTCAGGGAATGTGTTAGAAAAAAAAAGTGAAAAGCAGACACAGTATAAATAAAAACCTGCCCTGTTAACTATGGCAGTGAAGGGCAACGTCCGGCACGTCACAAAAGGAATAAAACCCTCGCTGAAAGTCAAAATCTAAAATGGCTTTTAGATTATTATGATCAAGTCGCTTTTGGAGCTCTGGGCTGTGTTATACAGTAGTGTGGTTGGTTCTGAAAAGCTTCGAAATGATAAAAGTCCATGGTGGTTGCCATGTGCCTGCTATAGCCTCAATAACCTCTGCACTCACTAATCTAGCCCTGTGTGCACTGGGCCTCAGACAAACCACATTTTACTGCATGGGACAGTCACATTATGGGTCAACACCACAAATGACAATACACTGATCACATAAAGAGGAAAGGCTACAGGAAAAATGAGGGGAGGATAATGTACTGTATACAGGGACGTAAATAGATATTCCAGATTCTAAGAGTGACAAGAAGACGGCCAATTGCAGCCTCTATTTTTAGGTGTGCCGGCTGCCTGCCGGCTTTGAGAAGGATGTGTACTTTTCTACAGTTCCTTCCCAAAAATCAACGCTGTCCTTGCTGGCGACAATCACAGAGCAGCTGTTGTGGCTAGGAGGCCCAACCCTGGCCTGCCTCTCCCTCCTGCTTGTTGCCAGCTTAGAAACACGCCTTCACTGCCCTAAATTCACACCTGGCTTGCAGAAACAGACAGAAGACTAAAAAAACGAATGTAACCCGATGTTGTTTTTACAAAAGCCGGTCAAAGGGTTAGTGGCAGAGGGGGGCTGACTTTCTGAAGATACAGATGGCAGGAGTCGAGAGACACCAAAACGCACAAACAACTTTTTCCGCGCTGAAGTTCACTGAATTCTATCCCCAAATACTGCACTTAACATCGAGGCGGGGAATTTATACACTATAATCATAAGTTGTCATATATCAGCTTATATGTGTGTTTTTGTAATAGCAACTATGGTGATTGTGATCTGTACTACTGTTACTATTGCATAACAAAAATAGTATTAAAAGCAACACTGTAACAGGAATAGTAAAGCTATTGCTCCCCCTGGCACGTCTGGATATTCTGACAACATTAGAACTGAAGCTCCGGACACCAAATATTGACATTCAGTTCAACCCTACTAGCGAGAGAGGCTGCAGCTGGAGACAGTGTTCATAGACTCGTAGACCGAGGAACAGACGCTGCGCCGAGTCTCATATAATTATTGTGCAGGAATTTCCCCATACAAAATGCTAGATTAGCAGGAATCGTTCACAGTATGTGGAATATCCGACTTAAATTAAGACTAGCAGTGTGTATAGTCCTTCAAATAGTTCTTTGCGTTTTAGACAAAAAACATCATCTTGTGTTAATTGCGTTAATCTAAATGTGCACACACACATGTACATGCACACTCTCAGCAAGGTATAGCTGTGAGGACAAATTGTTGACAGGTGGCTCTAATGTTCTCCTTTGAAACTAAACGTTGATTTACGACTATGCTCCCAAAGACCCTGGCTTTCACCACCGCTGCTACAGACTTATCTTCCTCTCCCGTATCTGTCGTTCCCCTTCCTCCATTCCCCTGTCCTATCTCTCCTTCATTTTTCTCAATTGCACCTCATTACTTTGCTCACTCACTTTCACCTCCCACCCCACTTTGATGTTTCTGTCCCTCTCTGTCTCTCATTGCAACAGTGGCTCTCAAAGTTAGACATCCTTTTAATGTTTGATGGCCTATTTTTCACAGTGTGGAGGAATGTGTGTGTGTGTGTGTGTGTGCGTGTGTGTAGGGGTTACAGAGGGGTCTGAGTCTAGACGGGAAAGCCAGGAAGGAGAGAGGAAGCAAGGGTGCCGTCGCTGTACAGAGGGAGAGTGCGTCTGTGGCTGAGGATGCATCTACTGTCACCTATGTCTGCTTATATGAAGTATGTAAAAAATAATAAGGCCTAGTAATGTTTATTGGAAAAACTGCACAAATTGTGGCCATTGAATGCAAATTATGATATATAATATAATTATATATATATATATAACGGTTACATGTATTGTATTAATAATTATATATATAATGTAACCGTTCCGGTGCTTCACAACCTACACTCTGCTATGAGGATCAATAAAAAGAAAGATGGTAGAATTTACTCAGACTAAGACCCAAATATATAGGTTCAACTAAAAATGTAATTAGTTTGGTTACTAGGAATTGTGGGGATCTCTATACGTTTCTATAGTAGACATCTCATAAAATAACTGATATGCTTTTAGGAAGATCAATCTTCAACACACTGCAGCAAAAAAATTCATTTCTTACTACAGTCAGGACTTACTACAGCACTTCCACCTAAAATTCAAGTTTCAAATAATGGATGAGGACAAACAGCCCCAAACATTTAACTATAACAGATTAAAGGTCAAACAAGCTATCAAAAGCACTAAAGCTTCATTAGACCAAGTATCTAGAAGTAATGTGAAAATAGTGAAAACGTCAGTGCCACCACACTGTGAAGCTGTAAAACACACACACCGCATGGTGTTATGTAAAATGAGCCACTGCTCAATTCCCAGTTACAGGCTTCTCTGAAGTGTTTATAAAGTTCTAACCTCGCTCTGTCGGAGCACACCTGTAAAAGGTCAGGAATATTCCTGGAAACCTTTGATTAATGACAACGGTGGTATTTTACACTCAGCGACACCTTTGGGGTCAAGCAGTGCACACAGTGTGTGTGTAAGCCAACTAAGGGGACACAGACAGTGTGCGCTTCCCTGTTTGTTAAACACGATGGTGTTTGACAAACAAGGGACAAGGTTGTGGCAGACGAATCAGTGTCCCTGGAAAAGACGTACCGGGATAACCAGTCACTGGAATCACTCACACACACACACGTGCGCTAAAATGTCCCACAAATAGCTGGTGTTGCTACTTCTTTAGCCTTTGTGTGTAAGGAACAACATTAGCACATTCACAGACGCTTTAACTTACAGTGTGACCTCCTCGTACTTAGTGTTCATTAAGCTGTACGGCATATTCCAATATATACTATGTTTGAAACACAAGAGGGTAACTGTACATGTACTGTAATGTTAATGGCTCCTATAAGAATTGCATGAACACTGTGCATTGAACATTGCATGTTACTCCTCTGTACACGTTGGTGCATACTGCACAGGTTAATCAATATTAGTGCTAACATCACGCTAACGTCAGTGTGAATTCTTAACCTGCTCAACACACAAAGAGGCAACAACACAAGTAGAGGAAGCCCAGCAAGCTCCTCACCATGCAGTGGAGACCCTGAGGGGCTGCTGGACAGGCCAGGTATTGGACTGCAGCGGCCTCCGATGCCCCCACCTCCACCCAGGATGCAACCACCTCCTCCTATGCCTCCTCCTCCAGCTCCTCCTCCCAACACAGCTGCCCTGTTCAGCTCCTGTTCGATCTCTTCCAGGCCAGCACTCTTTTGGAAGCGTGACATTCGGTTGACAACGCGTGGGGACATGTGCGTCCGGGCGCAGGGTGCTCCGCCGTATGGGTTGATGGGAAAGACGTGAGTGGTGCCACGAAGGGTGCTGATTGCTACCCAGCGACTATCCTGGCTGAAACACATGTCCTGGACCTGGAAAGAGACACCCCACATACAGTTACTAAACAATAGTTTAATGATGAATGATTCCTGAATATCTCAGATAACACTGTATATCACGGCAGTATATTCAGAACGTATAACATATAACTTGTTTCCACACATTCCCAAATTTGTTCGCAGGACAAATAATGTTGTCAAATTAAAAAGGCTACAGTTCTTCTACCCTTTATTACAATGATAACCATGGCCCCAAATATTCTATCAATCGATCAGTTAAACACATAAATAACTGTATGTATAGGACTAATGCTTGAAAGCTTCTATATCTGTCAGCCCTAGATTGCGCAGAATTCATTTGTGGGACTTTGAAGCAATCATATTACACCCGACTGCCAGGATGTTTTAAATATTTGGCCGTTAACTTTGAAAGCGTAACCTGTGACCAAGCTACAGTATGTATCAGATCTGTTACCACTTAAGGGTAGATTCACTGATAGAGGTCCACTGTGTGTTCCTGATGGGCAGCGGAAAGGTTGTACACGAATGCTGCTCTGTGCTGCTTGTTGTTCTTGGTGCAACATGAACTCACTGATTTGAATTTAACTGCAATATCTGTAACTACTCTCAGCAATCAGAATAGTTACCATACAAAATGGGAAGCAAAAGAGATTCTGGAATGTTCATGTGCCGGTAAGCCGGTGCTTACCATTCACACCATCCGACTTTTCCACAGTGCCATGTTGTCCACCATTAAACACTGATGTTTGGGCAGGAAGCATAATCTTGTGAAAGTTCCAATATTTCATATATTTGGTTGTACGTAAACTGAAGAAAATGCTCAATTGCATAATGTTGTCCATCCTGGACATTACTAAAAAATCTAAGAAAAAGATCAAGGAGACAGTTAAGATGAGTTAACAAGCAAGTCAGGCAGCCAGGCAGTCAGACAGACTCTGGACCTGCAGGCCTTTCTAATCTGTTGCCAGACTAGGTAATTGTCCCCAGCAAGGACAGTTAATGGGGCATCTTCTGCATACCAGACAGTCACAGAGACGATGAAAGAAGAGCTCTGACCTCTCCTGTCCATGATTAGGGATGCCTCTGACATGAGAAAGAGCGACTTTGAAACTGTTCATAATAGACACTCTATATTATTGTGCCAAGTCTAAATGAAAGGAGTTTTCTGTCAATTCTGTGTTTTCACAACATTTACCTAAAGGTGTGTTTCAGAGTGACAACATCCAGATATGAAACGGTGTCTGTGGTTACTTTATAAAGCTGGTATATAACTGCTCCAGCCACATTTGTGAGGCAGGAGGGAAGCTGCTCATTTCAGATCAGCTGAAAAGCTCCTGTGTAAGATGGCATACACACATAGACATAGTATTAATACTGATGTCAACAACAGATCATGAGAAAACCGACAACTGGTAATATCAAAAGGTCTCAGCTATGTACAGTACAGCACAGTAAGCAATGAAATATTAAAGATGAGGGGTCATTTTAGTGAGTAGAAGTAGGCCAACGATATTAGCTCAAGTATAAGTTGCTAATTATCTAGACGCATTATCTGGGTTTACAGGTGCTAACCACTTGGCTTTTGCTTAGTGGGTTGGATAGTTGAGCTGTGTTTGTACACTATGTGCTGGTAAACAAAGAAAAACTACTTTTTTATATATATTATTATATATGTTATACACATTTCAGCTCCTAGAGGATAAAACTGGGAAGGGAAATCAGATTACCCCATCCCTCACGCACAGAACATAAACATCATAAACCCCTATCACTGAAATCGCAGCTGATGGTGCATGGCTGAAAAGTTCAGTTACTTCAGTGATTTGGTCTGTGGCTCAGAATTCATCAGAACTCTAGTCCTTTTGCAGACCCTTACAGCTGCTATCAGCTGAAAGTCTGTTTACCTGGCCCCGGGTCACCGCCAGCGAGGCCAATGTGTGTCCACTGGAGACAGATAAGGCGTCTCTCCATCCGCCTCTCTAAAGACTTTATCGCTCTCCAGTGTGCGTGTGTGAGAGTGTGCGATGATAACCTTTGGCCTAAGCACTAGGCTAAGGCTAACATTCGCTATTTACAACAGGCTGGATCAAAGCAGACTCGGTGTGCAGTCGGTCAGCGGACCTGCTGTTTGGTCATACATTAACTATAAGGCTGTGAGAGTGTGTATGTGCTGTAGTGTGTGACAGTGTGTTTCCCTGGTCAATAATTCTGAACCGAACAAGGTCTGAAGTAGTTTTTTTGAATACGCAATTGTAATTTGGGGTGCAAAGTTTCTGCATGTTACATACAAATACAGGTATATTTTACAGAAGGCACTGTATTAAGAAGCACGTTGAAATGCAGGACATTTTCTATATACACTCACAAAAAAGTGCTGCATTTAAACATCCATAAAACTCAAAAACTAGAATATTAATGGAATGGAGAAAAGCATGGAGGTAATAATAAAAAACAACAGATTTAAACTACCCACCATAGGTACTAATGCATACCATCAGAAAAAAATCCCCAGGGGAGGTCACATCTGGGTTCTTAGTTGCTTGATGCAGCTTTAACTAATATTCATGAATGGCACAGCCAACTGTGTTCACAGACTGATTTCTGAGTACCTGAGCCCATGCACTGAAGTCCAGTAGACAATAATCCCTGTTTTGAATGCTCCTCTTATATCCAGTCGTGTGTCAGACATGTTGCAAATGAACCTATTTATTTGTTAAATGCTTGACTATTTGTTTTTTATTTGAATGAATGAAAATTTGTTTTTCGAGCCTGTTGCTCCTAGCTATCCTTTGAATAGCACTACATCAAAAACTCAGTGGCGGCCGTGCATTTCCTACCAAGGCCCATAATACCCATAATCCCATCATTAATGACACCATGGCTAGAGAAATCTTATACGCACTATGGGATGTTACATCACCTTAATATAGTCATGTACACTTACCATTAAAAACCAGTAAATATTATAGCTATAAGAACGAATCATAAAGACATTTGTCCACAATGTTTCAATATCTCCATCAATAATTGGCAGTTTTAACAAGTTTGTACGTCATACTTTCATATAAGATTAGAAGGTCACCAATCTACTGATGCCAACTCGTAATCTGATTGGCTATTGTAACTATCTGTCAACGATATGAGCCTGTTTGCTTACAGTGCTGAGACGTCTGCAAAGTTCATTCTAAAGGCATCAGGCAGATTCCATATATACAGCCTGGCAACACAAGCTAGCTGAATTCTGATTGGATAAAAAATCTAGCCGGAAATTACAACGCAGGGAGCAGCATGGCCAAAATGGATATATAATATGACACAAAGAAAAAAAAAGGAGAATAATGTTATATACATATTTACCAAAAAATAATGAATAATTATGATGACGCATTTTGGTCAGCAGCGAAGGCTTTGCTGGCCTTGATTGCCCACCACTGTGAATACTACAGTTCCAATTAAGAGCGCGTAGAATTTTGTGTCTCTCCATAAAATCTAGTAAAGAATTATTGTTTTTCCTTATTTGGAAAGCACTTGATAATCAAGCTCCATTGAATCTTAAAGACGTCATAGCTCCATATCTTCTAAGAGAACTGGTGTTACAACGGGCACTACACTAAACTAAGAGTACCAGGGGTAGGAGACGCCTGAGCCCCTGGTACCGACTCCAAACTTGCCACAGGATGGCGCCAAACGAACAAGATGGGGGAGCTCAACCTAGAGCGTACTTCCCCACTCAACATACCAAAATACAAAGGGGGCTGCTCAAAACTAGAGCCTGTGCCCACACTAACAGGACTGTAGGGGGAGGACCCAATAGCACAACCCAAGACACTGAAGAACGGTAACTAACACTTTAATGGACAAATCAGGGGACAGAGTAACTTAACATAATACTACTAAACCAAAACATACCACAGACAAAACAGTGACAGACTTTCACTCCAACAGAAAACAGGAATCTAAACAAGGACAAGGTGACCACACTTAAACCCAAACGAAACCCATACATTAAATACTAACCAAACTAAGTGAGACAGTACAAACACCAAACAAAACATCAACTCCGAACCTACAAACACAAACCAACACTCCAAATACTATTGAACACTTACTACATACAAACTCAACTATACCCAGCACACTAATGAACGCACAGTAACAGGAAGCACACAGTAACACGAATGACCAGGAACACAAAAGAACACTAATGAATAACACCCATACGTACTCTGGAACACAGACAACTCAACATTGACACAGACGACAATCATGGTAACACAACTAAGTAACACTAATAATCAGCCAGCAACAACAAAACAAACAGAGGAACTTAAATACTACACAAACAGGAAACCAAAACCAGGTGAAAACAATAACGAGCAGAGACAGGAAACGGACGAAACAAAAACCCACAAAGAAGAAAAAGGGGACAAGGGCGCCCTCCAGGGGCTGGAGGGCCAAACTGTCACAGAGCCCCCTCCCCAAGGCCGGATCCCAGACGGCCCCGAACAAACCAACAAACACAAAAAAAATTGTCCAACTCAAAAGGCCCTCAACGAGGTCAAACGAATAGTTCAAAATGTTCAAACTGAAAGTGTCCCGTCACGGCGGGCGAAGGCGAGCACATGCTCTATCCAGCAGCAGCTGGGGACAAAACGGGGCCTCTGGCTCCCAAACGGCCGGATGAATGTCCCTTGGTGGCCGGCGGCGAAAAAGGCAGGGCCAAGCCAACGGCTTGAGGATCCTGGAGGCCCGCAAGACGGGAACCTCTCCCGAGGCGAGCAGGACCGCTGGGCTGAGCTCCGAGACAGACGAGATGAGCGGCGCGGCAGCGCCGGGCTCCGCGGCAGGCGAGGTGAGCAGGTCAGCGGCGGCGAGCTCCAGGACGGACGAGGAGAGCGATGCGGCAGCGCCGAGCTCCGGGACGGACGAAGAGAGCGATGCAGCAGCGCCGAGCTCCGAGACGGACGAGGTGAGGTGGCCGGCAGCGCCGGGCTCCGAGGCAGACGAGGTGAGCTGGCCGGCAGCGCCGGGCTCCGAGGCAGACGAGGTGAGCTGGCCGGCAGCGCCGGGCTCCGAGGCAGACGAGGTGAGAGGTTCGGCAGCGCCGGGCTCCGAGGCAGACGAGATGGGTAGTTCAGCGGCACCAGACTCCGAAGCAGACGAGATGGGTAGTTCAGCGGCACCAGACTCTGAAGCAGACGGGATGAGCGGTTCGGCAGCGCCGAGCTCCAAGACGGACGAGGTGAGCTGGCCGACAGCGGTGAGCTCCGAGACAGACGAGACAAGGTGTTCTGTGGCGGATGAGGTGAGTGGTTCAGCAGCGCCGGGCTCCGCGACAGACGAGATGGGAGGCGCGGCAGCGCCGGGCTCCGCGGCAGACGAGATGTGCGGCTCGGCAGCGCCGAGCTCCGCAGCAGGCGAGATGAGCGGTGCGGCAGCGCCGAGCTCCGAGACGGACGAAATGAGCGGTTTCGCGGCGGTAAGCTCCGGGGCGGATGAGGGCGTGGCGAAGAACCCAGGCGGATCGTTGCGGACGGTCGAGGAGGCGGCGACCACTTTGAGATCCTCTGGGGCAGGACAGGCATCATCCTGTGCGCAGACCGGCGCACAGGAAACAAACGAAATCCCCGGAGTTCCTTCACTATTCTCCGGGGCTGAACAGGGCTCATCCTGTGCGCAATCCGGCGCACAGGGAACAAACGAGAACCCCGGAGGTCTCTCACTCTTCTCCGGGGTCGAACAAACATCATCCTGTGCGCAGTCCGGCGCACAGGGAACAAACGAAGCCCCCGGAGATCCTTCGTTAGACTCCGGGGCCGAGCATAACTTATTCTGTGCGCAGTCCGGCGCACAGGGAACAAACAAAACCCCCGGAGGTCCTTCACCAGGCTCCGGGGCAGCACAGGAAATGTCCTGCGCGCAGGAAACAAACGAAGCCCCCGGAGTTTCCTCCTTCGTCTCCGGGGCAGCACAGGAAACGTCCTGCGCACAGTCCGGCGCACAGGGAACAGACAAAACCCCCGAAGGTTCCTTATTTGTCTCCGGGGCTGAGCAGAACTGATCCTGTGCGCAGTCTAACGCACAGAAAGCAAACGAAGGACCGAACTCCTGCTCCATAAGCGCCCTTACCATCTCGTGGAGATCCTGGTGTGAGGGAGAGGGCGCAGCGGTACCATCCCACTGGCTGCCAGCGGACGGCGCTGGAGCTGGTGCTGCAGGTCGCGGTACAGAGTCCTCCAGGTGGCGAACAGAGAACCGCGCTCGCCTCCTAGAGCGCGGCCTCTTCCGAACCGGAATGGTCTCTGCCCTCACTGCCGGACTATGGGGCTCAAATTCTGGGAATGGGGAGCGCTGAGCCTTCAGCTCCTCCCAGATGTCCCTGGCTTCCTCCGGCGATAAATTGGTGACCGGCAGAGAGGGCTGTGGGTCGTGGTCAGGGTCCAACAAGTGAGCGTGGCCCACACGAACGGAAACTGCGGACTTGGTGAAGACTGCTTCTGGGGGCGGAGTGCTGAGCATGGAACGCTCCAGCAGCTCCCGCTCCTCCCCTACAGCCGCAAACATCCCTGGCACCCCAGGTAAATGTAAGTTGTCCCACAGAACATCGTCCAACCGGGCCAATGCCTTTAACCGGCTCTCGGGTTCCGGACAGTTGGACGCCAGGTTAAGCAAGTCTTTAAACAAATAAACAAAGTCTGAAGGCAACTCGCGCCTGGCCCGCTCCATCTGGAGATGCGCAGTCCAAGTAAAAAAAAGGGGAAAAGATAAACAAAACTGGGTCGGCTGGGTCCTGTTTGGCTGGCTGATTCTGTTACAACGGGCACTACACTAAACTAAGAGTACCAGGGGTAGGAGACGCCTGAGCCCCTGGTACCGACTCCAAACTTGCCACAGGATGGCGCCAAACGAACAAGATGGGGGAGCTCAACCTAGAGCGTACTTCCCCACTCAACATACCAAAATACAAAGGGGGCTGCTCAAAACTAGAGCCTGTGCCCACACTAACAGGACTGTAGGGGGAGGACCCAATAGCACAACCCAAGACACTGAAGAACGGTAACTAACACTTTAATGGACAAATCAGGGGACAGAGTAACTTAACATAATACTACTAAACCAAAACATACCACAGACAAAACAGTGACAGACTTTCACTCCAACAGAAAACAGGAATCTAAACAAGGACCAGGTGACCACACTTAAACCCAAACGAAACCCATACATTAAATACTAACCAAACTAAGTGAGACAGTACAAACACCAAACAAAACATCAACTCCGAACCTACAAACACAAACCAACACTCCAAATACTATTGAACACTTACTACATACAAACTCAACTATACCCAGCACACTAATGAACGCACAGTAACAGGAAGCACACAAAGTAACACGAATGACCAGGAACACAAAAGAACACTAATGAATAACACCCATACGTACTCTGGAACACAGACAACTCAACATTGACACAGACGACAATCATGGTAACACAACTAAGTAACACTAATAATCAGCCAGCAACAACAAAACAAACAGAGGAACTTAAATACTACACAAACAGGAAACCAAAACCAGGTGAAAACAATAACGAGCAGAGACAGGAAACGGACGAAACAAAAACCCACAAAGAAGAAAAAGGGGACAAGGGCGCCCTCCAGGGGCTGGAGGGCCAAACTGTCACAACTGGTCCACTTGTGGTACCTAGAATGTACTGAAGCATGGGAGGAAGAGCGTGTGGGTATCATGTTCCTCTCCTGTGGAACCAGCTCCCAGTTCAGATTTGGGAAACAGACAAACTCTTTAATTTTAAGACAAGACTTAAACTTTCCTTTTTGATAAAGCCTTTAGCTAGAGATGGCTCTGGTTACTCTGAGCAGACAACGACAAGTCAAGAAGTTGGCTGTATTAATGCAGTCTTCTTTTAGTTATTGCTTCAACCGTTGTTGCTGAAGACAGGTTCACTGCACTTATCAATGTCCTCCTTTACTGTACTGGCCACTTATGCCACACACGCTCGTCATTGCCGACACACAGCACGTGTTACCTCATAATAACCTGTAGGCGGCGCTCGGCTTGCACTCATAACACTCAATACGTCACAATGTATAGCCTAAATCCTGTTTTCAGTTTTTCTGTATTTAACTTTTTACATATAAAATAATATTTCCCTGCTGTTTAGATACATTAAGAAGAAAAAAGCAGCTGTAAAGATCAGTAAAGTTATTCATTTAGCAGCTTCTGTCAGCTAATTTGCAGACAGAGCGCTAGCGTGGACTCGTCAGCACGTAAAACAGATACTAAGTAGCCTGTGGCAGTTGTTATCCTTTGATTGGCATTGTTCTTGCTGAGACCATCCACACTTTTCTAAATGACATGCCCAGATCTTCAACGGTGAAACTTTGTACTGAGTAGCGCCTGTAGAAATTGTTCACTACAGGGTTAATGATGCCACGTCACAACCCCCACTGATTGCCCACAAATACATATGGTAATTGTGTAAGTACAGTGGTAGCAGTTAAGTGTCGTCCTCCACCGCGTTGGTTCGCCATTTCACACGCGATTTCATGTCATTTTTTGCTGACACACAGTATGTGTTACATCTTAATGGCCTGTAAGTGGCGATCAGCTTATCAGCCGGCCACGCCTAGTCCTACAACGACACATGCATGTACTGTACCAAGAATTTCTATTTAATGCTTATTTATTTAGTTATCAGATGGTAGAATATGGACAGATTACAACCGAATAAAATAATACACTAAGACTGGTGCAGCTATGTTGCTTCCAGAGTCAGGTCTAGTGGATAGTACACATACTTTCAATGTTAGCAACCGGAGTTTGAGACTCTGCGACTGCATGTTTTGCATTTTAATTTTTGAAATCTCATAATTATGTTAAGTTCACAACAAACCGTTTGAAAGACATAATCCTCGATATAACTGTGTTGTTTACATTGTCTTCCGCTCTTTCTGTATGTGACCTGACGTGAGGTACTACACAATTACCAGACGGCAAAGAAACACGGCAGACGTCTCATTCAAATGTGTTCACACATTGTGTATCACGTCTGCTGCCAAAACCTTTGTTCATGTAGAACGACTCAATTTCTTTTGGACTTCCTGCGTTCAGATCGTTGCCTAGAGACAAAGTTGTGCTGTGGTCAAATGTGGTGATTATTAAGCAGAAAGCTCTCTTGTTAAATAAACATGCTGTCCCATGTCCTAATATTCATTTCTGCAGCTGAGTGGCACTTCTGTGAAGGAATAGTTGCTGAACACCTAGGGAATCTGAACCGTTACCTTTGCACATAGTTCAGAGGGTTTGGCGCTCAATTTAACAACAACAACCAAGTGAGTTCGATTCTCTCTCTTTGTGTTCATGTTTTATAATTATAGTCTGTTCACTACAAAGTTATAATTGCCAATTTAATTAATCACCCGCAGCAGGAATTAAAATACTTAGTCGGCTTAGTCTGTCATCATTGGCTTGAGGATATGGGGACATCTTTATTGTTATAACATAGAGTTATTCAAATAATAACGCTTATTAAAACTGGCCTTTATGTAGGGAGACTTCATTTCTTTTGGGCCTCATGCAGTCAGAGCGTTGAAAGCTTTCTTGGTAAATAAATATCCTTGTCCCAAGTTCTAAAATTCTATTCTGCAGCTAAGTGAAATTTTTGTGAACGAATAGTTCCCTGTAGGGGATACGTAAATTTGTGATCGTAAGAATAAAAAAAAAAAAACAAACACAAAACTGAAATAAGTGGAGGTTTAAGGTTTATGGCAACAGACATGTGATATACAATTATTAGACACCAACACAGGTTTTCAGGTGAAATTTTAAAAGGCAGACACTGGGACTTGAACTCAAGCAGCAGGTGTAAAAGTCAACCATCCAAAACAAAAAACGTTGTGTATGTATGAAGCCCAAAAGAACTCAGCAGACAGTTCCTGTCGTATGTAACACACGCTGTGTGTTAGAAAAAATGACATGGAATCGTAGAAATGGCAACAAAGCACAGTAGAGGAGGAGAAATTTAACTGCTACCACTGAAGATGTAAATGTTTCAGGAGACTCAGGAACAAGTATAAAAACTAATTTCATCATGACTCAGAGACAATTATTTAAATGACTTATGTTGCTGTGTAAACAATAATAATTAGATATCTAACTAAATATGTGAAAGCTAGTGTAGCAGATTATAATTATTTAATATATTTTTAAAAAACGCATGGTATATGCAGCAAGTACGGTGCAGTACACTAAACATACGCCACCTGCTGGCGAGGGCAAAAGAGGCTATACCGTACTACAGTGAAAACACAGACGCCATGAACCGCTACATATGTACTTGTGCCACAAAAGGTTAAGATTGGATAACTTTCTACAATCGTTTTTTGTTTAATTACGTCCTGTTATTTTAGTTAGTAAGAATCACACTTCACATTATACCCACGCAGAAATAGTGGAAATTCAAAAGAGTAACTGTAATCTACATGAATTAAAAACTACTTTCCTAAACGTTCCCCAGTGCGCACAATAAATATGCACGTGAGTGCTTTTCAAACCTTGGCCTCGGTTTCCCCACGATGTAAGGTATAAAGATGATGAACAGCACACTGTGAGGAAGCCCACGGGTGGGTGAGAATCTGGAAGACGTGAAAGTCGTGGCCCATGGTGTCAGCAGTCACCAGCAGCATTCCTGCAATACACATATATGAAGTCATCAGCAACAGGTACTCGCTCAAAGGGCTAGCCTTATTATCACACCCGGTACACAGATATGGACGACTCTAAAAGCGGCTGTTTCTTTTGTGTTTCACGTTAGTTACATAATGCATCTGTACTGCATAATCCCAGAATGTGGGTACATGTTAGACAGATAGTCTGCCACCAGAGATAACGTAGATGAACAGCATGTGCATTTTGTCAACAGAAATAAGGCTGGTGCCAGGGCATTATCCACTGAAGCTCACAAACGCAACTGAATTAAGTTGACCTGGTCAAATGGCCACCGACTGTCAAATCTGTAGAACATGTCATTAAGTTCCCCAACATTCACTGGTCAGATACACACACAAATAAAAGTGGAACATACAAGACACTAGATGCTGACAACCACATTATCTGTACAGAGCATCAAAATACCACAATACAGATTCAGAATATAGTAAGTTGGATCAGAGACTGGAAACCAAGCCAGTTACAGTATATATGAAGCATGAGTTACAGTATAATCAACCTGAAAACTACGTCAGGGCATCTTATTGTGCCTACAGAGCAAGTATTATTAAAGAGGACATGAAGTTAGTTGGTGTGAGAGAAGAGGAGGCAGAGGACAGGGTTAAATGGAGGAAGATGTCTCACTGTGGCCCCTGAAAGGGAAAAGCCGAAAGGAAAAGAAGAAGAGCAAGTATTATTAAAGGAATGTTGGCTGGCTGGCTACGTGAGTTAATCGCTGCAATCCTAGTCAGAAGGCCTGCATTTTTCACACGTCCTGCGACTTTGGCAAATGGCATACAACTGCTAGATCCATGCGCTATTTCTGAAGGAGCAGTGAATATCAATAAGTAATTCAACATTCAAAGCCTAATGTGTATGACACTTGATAAAGCTAGTGTGTGCAACTCTTAAAAAACGTAATCGGCTATACCACACAGCCGCTCTATTAAAGATAGCAGGCAGTATACTGACTTCACCAGACTACATGGTAGATGTCTGTCTATGCACCTCAATGACTAAACGTTCAGATGACAAGATGTTTCTAAACATGATCTTTGGCTTTTGAATCTCATTGTTAGAATGGCTTATCGAGGACAGACTATTCCATGCACTGACTTCTCTGCGCTCCCTACGATGCACACAGTCCCACTTGTAGCGTACTAAATATTTCCTCACAAGCATCTCTGCATTTACACTGTCCTAAACTAGGATATAGTAACAGGAAAAGAAAACATATCCAAATAATGAAAATAAAACACACAATGTTGTCATGTGTCCAAAGGTTGTAAAGAAAGCAAAGCTGAGGAAGAAGTAGGGGATTCCTTCGTGCTAGGAAGAGGGCTCTCTGTCTGTGAGATTAGAGCTTAACTCTACAGATCCTGTCTGGTTCAGTGTCACCGTCATGACTTATGGAAAGTACAGGATGCTCAGAGTGTAAACTCAGCACCACAACGTGTTGTGTAACATGCAATGCTACAGCTTTTAGCTATCACAACATGCGGCACATATTTGCTAAGGCTTCCTGTTAAGCACTACTAATGTTTCTGAGCATATTACATCACAATCTCAATGTAAAACACATACACACATTTTAGACACATTTTATCAACTGTACAAAAAAGTAAATAAAATCTGCATTAGTTTTTAAATGAAAAAATAAGTAACTGCATCACACCAACTACAACTGTGAGAGATTATTATTTAATACTACATACATAAAACATTTATTTGCTCCAATGCTGAGTCCACGTAGAAATTGTCCAAAATTACCGTCAGTGTGTTTAAAAGTTTCAGCTGGTACACTGGCAAACTGACTATAGTTAAACTGTATTTCACTCTAGTGGTTCGCATGAAGACAGCCGGCAGGACGTATGCTAGACGGCAGGACAGAACGACTGTGCTTTAAAAACAAACAAACCATCCCATTAAAAAAAGCCGTCTGTCATGTGTTTCTGTCATAAAACGCAGCCTGGCCTCACATGATGCTCGGTTTGGTTAAAAGCAGGGCTGGAGTCATGTGCTTCTTCAAGCTCTAGACAAGATGAGCGTGTCTGAAGAAGGGAATCTATGTCTTCATACAGCATCTACTGTATGCGTATGAGTGTATGCACTGATATTCAGGAAAATACCACAGTTCAGCGCAACACTCCACTGACAGTCCTTTGCATTTGCTCCCGTTTTGTTTGAAGCTTGTCAAACTCCAGAAAGTATAGCCCTCACCATAAACAACATGCTCAACAAACCACACCACAACAAACCGAGATCTGAGCTGGCTCTGCTAGCAGAAAACGCAGCACAGCAACACATCCCCAGAAGCTTTCTAGGTTACAAGCAACGCAACTGCTATGAAGGAATGGAATGAAATGCATCGCTGACATAGTGTAGCTTTAAAAAACAAAGACAGGCCAAAGCTTAGCCTTCTCAAACAAAATACCATTTCAATAATTATTAACATTTCTGAGTTTTTTTTCACATAGACTCTTTTGTGTGGAAGCTGCAGTAGGTTGCAATTAGTGGCCAGGCTTTATTGGGTGGCATGTCAAATGTGAAAAGAGAAGCCTGACATGGCATGAGATTAAAAGGATTCAGCAACACGTGTGAGAAAGATGAAAAAGCGTTGTATGAAAAAAGCACAGCATGCTTTAAACTTTGCACATTGACCCAGTCAGTGGAAATATATGTAAGTGTTCAGTCAGAGTTGCACATGACTGAAAAGTTACATGTACATATAAAAATAATGGAGGGCGGTACCCAATGGATGAGTGATGGGGCATGCAAATTATCAGTGGTGGAGGGAGGAAAGCAGAAAAGAAGCCAAGGAAAGTGTGCATTAAGACAGTGGTTAGCTATTCATGCTGTATCAGAACAACCAGAAAGCCAGAGAGCTAAGGCACAGGGCTTGTAAACTCTTCCAAACCCACGCCCCAAACGAGGTGCCAAGCCACAAGAAGCATTTGCGTCAACTGGGAAAACAGAGAAAAAAGGGATAGGGCCCTTCTAATTATAGAGTCTGGAAACGGAAGCGCAGGGTGATTAGGAGTTGAGGCGCTGTGGTCTGTTTATCTGGGAGCTTCCTCTCGCTCTCAAAGTCTTGCTCCTCCACGCTCCACTCTTTCTTTCTTTCCACCTCTTCTCTCTGTTTTGGACCGGCACCGCCCACCAAGTGGCCCCTGGGTTTCTGACAGATGATACTTGGCTGCTGCATTTTGACCAGGGCTGGTGCTTCACTCTTCTGCTGATGGCAGAGTCTGGGCTCCAAAAAAGTAACAACTTAGAAAAGCTGGAGAGCCTTCTGAGCATGAATGCCCAAGGAATGGGGCTTTTGCGGCCTTGTTGAAATACAGAGGCCCTTGCCGAGAGGCGTCAGTCGGTTAGCCAGTGGGAAGGCCAAATTAAAAAGTAGCTAAGCCACATGGTGGGTGAAAAGAGAGGGTTTTGGGCAAACCAGAGGCTGGACAGAACAAGGGTTGACACGTCCTATTTATAACACCTCGTACCAGAGGTTACAGTGTTATTTATGACATTTAATAACAAAATTACTGTTGAAATTTTAAATTACACTGGATGACCTCTAATTTGCCATATGTGCAAGACATGAGATATGAGTGAATTCAAACTTTTATTACAAATAATAACTGTTGCAATATTTTATCTAACAAAACACTTGTTGTTTTGCTGTAGGCATTGCTGTCCCATCTCTGACCCCCTGACAAAAAAACATCTGCTCAATCACATTAATAGTGGGAGGATGTTGCATTTACAAAGGGGTACAATACAGTACATAGAAGAAGAGAGTAGGATAGAAGGAAGACTGAAAAACTAAGAAAAAATGGAGCCAGCAACAAAGAGGGTGGTGATTTCCATACTTGGCAACTAAAACGGCCACAACAAAACTTGTCCACTTTTTAATTAACAACACTAGGCTTTGATTCAAAAGATTATAACCATGTGGAAAACATACACCCTACAAGATGAAGTGCTGTACTTTAGGGATTCAAATAGCATTGCTGTTAGCAGGATGCATAAATCTTAACGATTTGTCATTTTGGGCATAAGGAGAGGCTCTTGGCATTAAGGTACTAAGGTTTATGCATACACACACACACACACACACACAGTCGAATTTCACAACATATTCCTAAATTCCCGAAATTCATCCACACTTCAGAGAGGAAAAGAAGGCCACAGACAGGGAAAGAAGGCAGTAAGTGAAGGGGGATGGAGGAAGGGTAAAGGCCACAATGAAAAACAGAGAAAACAACTGAGGAAAAGGTGCTTACGGTTCATTTCATGTACAGTGAGCTGAAACCACGGGTTGTGTTTCTATATGCGCTTCACAGGCAGACCACCTGTGAGCACTTAGATATTAATAGATATGAAAAAAGGTGCGTGTGTGTGGCTAACCTAGCAGAGACGCTGCCATTAGTTTGATATTACTAGGCTGGAACGGCGGCTCTTTTAACTGACCAAAATACGGACAACTTTAAAGTCATGCCGACCGACGAGGGGCAGGTACCATAGCGGTCAAGTTCACAAAGCGTGACCGTTTTCAAGGCACAGCTCAAGGCTTGTTCTTTCATCACCCTAAGTGGAAAATACACTACTTAAGTCTGTTTTATGGAACATTTACATATTTGCACACTCCCTGTAGGAACTGTTTAAAAGGAGAGAAAGAGAGAAAGATTTTACACCAGCAGACACAATACAGGATTATTTGCCTGCATAAAAAGCTGAAAAACGTTAGGGACACCTCTGTTCCCACTTTGCCAGCAAGTAAGAAGCCCAGTTTACCATCCCTAATCCAAATTCCTACTCGCTCCTGACAGTGGTGCAACTGGTTTTCCTCTGTGGTTTTCCAACATGGGACATGCATTTTCTCACATCAGCTTAGAGAAAACTTCAACACCAGGCCTCTTTTAATGCAATGTTCAAAAAGCCCCAAAGCAAATTGCTCCTGTCCACAATCTTCTGATAAGGAATTTGGGAATGCTGTCAGTACGTAAGCCTCTTAGTGAACAAATAGGTGGACAGAGAGGTAAGCTTCTTGAATTTACACGGTCTTTCTTCAATTTCTCAGAGATTTGTTTGGTTAACTAATCTATTCACTTCAGTTACAATTCACACAGCTGCTTCTTATAGGTAACACATGACAATGATCCAATTGTTCACTGGTTTAAAGAACAGACTTTACGGAAAAGTAAAATGTCTCTAACAAAGTGATACATGAATTTATTCAAAAGAAAACGATGCTAATGCTAGCGCTTACTAATTCCTTCGGAATCATTGTTAATGTTTGTTTGACGATCATAGCTACATGCAACAATAACTTCCCTTGATTCTACTGACACAGTTGTCTTTTATTAGGTGCTCATGAAAGGTAAGGTTCCATTAAAGCAGCATTATCAGCAGGTTATTTTAATAACACCAATGGCTTTTATTCTTACATTTCCTGTATGCTGTATTAAAAGCCATTGTATGTTAATCTGTTAATCACAAATAAAACCACATGTCTGGCCATGTTTCCTTTAGGTCACTGCTACCAAAAGAATCACAACAATCTTCAATGCAGGGGAACAAGGAACAGCTACTTGTTCCCGACCAAGACTCCAACCTACACACATACCATGAAGATGCTACAAATGACCTGCGTGTTACCACACTGTGTGGGCTGGGAATGACTCCACACTGCTGAGGTGTCTGCTGTACGAGTTTCAAGAGGGCCTGAATCGTGGCGACTGGCTGTGTCAGTTACGCTCTTAATTTTGATCAGAAATGACTTATTCATCTTACATCATATTCTGGCTTTACATGATCTCCTACCATCCTACCATAAACCATGATTAAAATTAAAAAATGATGTTTGTTTTTTCTGCAACTACTGATCTTGCAAAGAAACCAGAATATATCAAGGCATCCCGGCTTTGAGAATGTCTACAACTAACTACAGCTAACAACTGTGAACTCCAGAACTGCAGGAAGAACCCATCTTGCCCCCACTAAAAATATTGAAAAGTTGTTGTTGTAAGTCATATGAGCCAGTTGCGAGTACTAATTACAAGCTTGCTTTGAAGACACAACTCAATCCATGCAAAATGTGTGGCTAAGAACAGCTTGAGTGTGGAATTCCCCCCATGTTGAACATGTGTGAGTGGGTTCAGGGTTTTCAGTGACACACTGTTTTTTTTTTCTTTTTTCTTTTTTGTAAGTTGGAGTTATTACACGATGGAGAGGTGCTGTCATGGCACGGCCTCTTTAACGGACAGGCTTGATGGCCTAGGCTCCTCGTTAGATGGGCCTTTTACTAAACCATAAGGTTTACGAGAAAGTTCTGTATGACTGACTGAGTTACTATCACTTCATCCACCATTTCCCAAAGCTTTTATGAGGTAAATGATCAGAAAACGTCAAAAAATGTTCTTCTTGAAATTATTATTCTGGAAAACTGGAACCATACGTCCACAGAATATTAAAGTGAAAGTGCAAATCTATTGATGACAGCTAATGATAAAAACACAAAAGTATTTATAGCTTAACCCAAACCACAGAAAGCTGATCCAGATACAACCTTCTTGAGAAAACTCCATGACATATGCAGCTTACTTAGACAAACATGTTTATATGCATATGTTTAACAAGTACTGTACTTTAAGGATTTGTGTTTCTTCTTTATTTTAAAAAGACCAGTAGCATTTGGTTTTAATAGGTTTGCATTGCAACGTTACATTCTTATAATCTTACTACAGTGGATGTTAACATTTTGAGCCATATCAGGCTAAATAGGACTGCAGGACAATAGTTTGGAGGGACTAAAAACCAGAGGGTTGCGCCTTGCATGGTTACTGGATCAATCACTCCATCTAGTGACATCATATTCCAACAACATAAATGTGAGAACATTTTTCCATTAAACCATTAGTGCATTCTGACCTTGGTATTGTACATAATAATCAAGCCAAGGATTGTTAAGGACAACTGAACAGGACAAGATGTTAAGAAAAACAAGCACACACATTGCAGCTGTTAAAGAGAATTCGTTGCCACTGCACTTCATGTGCGCCCCTCTAATTACACCACTAGGAATAGATCCACAGAAGCACCGCAAAGCGCCAGCCGCCACACCAAGCACTAGCAGCAACCAGTCCGCTCTCTGTTGAGCAGCCAACACACACAACCCACTAGGGTTTCTTACATAACACTTCCCATCCAAAACGTATGGGCTTTCCAGGTTCTGAGTCATATCATTGTTTCCTGCTAAGTCTATATTTCTTATTTTTGCCATGTTAAGGCTGACCACCATGAAGGGAGTCTCAGTACGGTTGGAAGGTAGTTCACTAAAGGCCACTTCCCCCAACTCCTTGGAAACACTTCACTTAGATCCAGACCAATGAACCAGCCACTTAGGATTTAGGTTTTGATCAAATTATAAGGCCTCTAATTATGGGACACTTCAATATAGACAGCTTAGAATAGAATACAATAATAAAAGGAGTACTGCATTCACCTCAATACAAAAAATAGCTTTTCTGATGCACATCTGATGCTGGATTTACAATTGAAATGTTAGATATTTAGCTTTTGTTCAGGCTTTTTATTGTCCAGTGGTGTGCTAAGATGTGACTGCTGGAAAGGTCCACTGCTGATCAGAAAGCTCATCTTCAATACAAAATGTTTTGCTCTTCCATACGAACATGTTAAAGGTCAGAGTGTTCACAATTGCAGCTGACCATTACCCGACCAGAACGCATTCCTGACTCACATCTCTAAACTTAGAGCTACTGTGAACCACCGGCTGTAGATACTTCATTAATTATTCATGTTTATTCATTTCACCCAGCACACATCATGATCAGAATAACTGCAATCTATGGTTTCAGTCTGTGATGTTATTGTTCTAAGCCAAGTTCAGTATCCATTAACACTAATGGGTAGTAGTCATGGAAAGTTGGTGACCATGAGCTTTGAGTAACTTTAGGGTAACAGCAGCAAGATTTACTGCATGGGGAGACAGGGAATGAGGTAATAAGCCATTGAGCCAGGTTCTGAGATGTCACCTTCTCTCTGTGATAGGACTGCCCCTACCCCTGTATCTGAAGCATCCACCTTCACATTGGGTGGCAGCTGCAAGTCCGGCAGAAAGCTGTGGTGGTCATGGGAGTCAGTGTGAATTTGACAGGGGTTAAAGTCAGTCTGTGGAGAGGGGCGAGTCGAGAGTGGGCCAGTCGCTTACTGTCTGCACAAAAAGTTTATTGGGTGTGAGTACAAAACCTAGGGATATGGCCGTGGACTCATAAAACTCACACGTTCAGCCTTAAGATATATGTGAACATGAGCTGTCTCAAAACGGACGAAAATGGTAATGAGATGGCTCTGGCTTTATTGAATACCTGCGTTAAGTCATGGTGGGACTCTGAGATCTGAAAAAAAGACAAGACGTGTCCCACACTAGAACCTTACCAGTGCACCAATCAATGTGAGGGTTATGATGATGTAACCATGAGATACCTACTACAATACCACAGCGTTATGAGGACGCTTGAAAAAAACGAAAAAACAAGCTCTAAGATCAATGGACCTAGTTTTAAACTATGCCTGGTGGTCATCCAATGAGCTCACTTAGGGAGGCTGAGAGAGAAACTGTTTAAATGCAGTCGTTTTAAAGAAACAAGAGCCTCAACCTTCTGCTGATGCAGAGGTGAACACAGTAACATGGTAGTGAGCACTTAGGATTCTATGAATTGGAGGAGAGATCAGCTAAGTATGGTGCGCTCCCTCCTTACCGAGCCTCTTTTACTGATGCAGAACTGAATCATATAGTCAATTATGGGGCTGTTTCCCTCATGTAGACTGGCTAGACTATACATAGCCATACATATCATCAAAACCACTTCTCCTCTATTCCAAGCTGCAGTTACCCAAAACTGCACTCTGCCAGCAAGCATGGTAATACATAGCCCACCTTCAGAGAGTTGCTCAAAAGAATTGAAGAATAAAAACCGTGTGTGTGATTCATTGTCTGAGAAACGACCTTGGCAGTGTTCTCTGACCAGGGTTTCCACAAAACGTGCTTATATACTGGGTAACAAGTCAGGAGGGCTCTTCTCTGTAGCGTTTCAGTGGTGGTCATCTCAATTCAGAAGCCCCATGGTGAGGTCTTTGTTCTGGAGAACCAGGCGGTGATGGAGGCTGTGGAGGAGGCATGAGAGTCTGGAGAAGTTGAAGAATCTGTGCCTGCTGAGCATTACACAGCTTAATGGCCTTAATCTTAGACGTCTGACTCATGCCTTAATAAACCTTCTTTGCCCCAAGCATTTAATCCTAACCCTGAGATCTTCTTGTAGTTCAGCCATCACGCTGAGATCTGTGCCCTTCCATATTTATATTTGTTCTGTGAGAGAGTCTGGCACAGAGGGGTAAGAATAGAAATCCACCAACATAAACTCTGCTTCAAACTGGTAACCATTTAGCAGAACAGCTGTGTCCCACCTGGGAACTAAAACCTTGAAAACCAAAATACAAAATGGTCAACAACAGAAAACTTTATTGATCCCTTCAGCTCCTCACACACTGTATCTAAACAGCAGTGATGTATTATCTATTAAGGAGAAGGCTTCATACTGAAAAGGGTTCAGCTGTAATCGTCCTGTACACGCAATAAAATTCGACAATCAGGCAAAGTTTACAAACAGAATTTTTGGTCACCGTTTACATATAATCGCATTTTGGAAAACAGGAAAAGTATGAGAGTGATGTTTTTATGCAATGTGGCTGGATCATTTAAAACATAAACTTGTTATACAAAAATTGTTGTTTAATAATTCTACATTAAACACTAATGTTACTTATCTGATCTATCTAACATCCGATATATATTAAAAAAAAAAAAAAAAAATGTCCCTCCTCGCCCCCCGTGGGCGGTCTCATCCATTCAAGCTCGGGTCCTCTACCAGAGGCCTGGGAGCTTGAGGGTTCTGCGCAGTATCTTAGCTGTTCCTAGGACTGCACTTTTCTGGACTGAGATGTCTGAGGTCTTTCCTGGGATCTGTTCTAGTCACTCCTCCAGTTTGGGGGTTACTGCCCCGAGTGCTCCGATGACCACGGGCACCACTTTCGCCTTGACTTTCCAGGCCTTCTCAAGTTCTTCTTTGAGCCCCTGGTATTTCTCTAATTTCTCAAGTTCCTTCTTTCTGATGTTAGCATCGCAAGGTATTGCTATGTCAACCACAACGGCTTGTCTCTGCTGTTTGTCCACCACCACAATGTCCGGTTGGTTCGCCATTACCATTTTATCTGTCTGTATCCGGAAGTCCCACAGGATCTTGGCTCGGTCGTTCTCTACCACCTTAGGGGGTGTTTCCCACCTAGACCTTGGTACTTCCAGTCCGTATTCTGCACAGATGTTCCTGTACACTATACCAGCCACTTGGTTGTGACGCTCCATGTATGCCTTTCCTGCCAGCATCTTACACCCTGCAGTTATGTGCTGGATTGTCTCAGAGGCCTCTTTGCACAGCCTGCACCTGGGGTCTTGTCGGGTGTGGTATATCTGGGCCTCTATTGCTCTGGTGCTCAAGGCCTGTTCCTGTGCAGACATGATTAGTGCCTCTGTGCTGTCTTTCAGTCCAGCCCTTTCTAGCCATTGGTAGGATTTCTTGATATCAGCCACTTCAGTTATCTGGCGGTGGTACATCCCATGTAGGGGCCTGTCCTCCCATGATGGCACCTCCAGCACCTCTGCCTCCCCTTTTCGCTGCCTGAGACACTCACTGAGCACTTTATCCATTGGAGCCATCCTCCGAATGTATTCATTGATCTTGGAGGTTTCATCCTGTATTGTACTTTGGACACTTACTAGTCCTCTGCCTCCCTCATGGCGCTTAGTGTATAGTCTCAGGGTGCTGGATTTCGGGTGGAAACCTCCATGCATGGTGAGGAGCTTTCGGGTTTTCACATCTGTGGTCTGTATCTCTTCCTTTGGCCAGCTTATTATTCCTGCGGGGTATCGGATGACTGGCAGGGCATAGTTGTTAATTGCCCGGACCTTGTTTCTACCATTGAGCTGACTCCTTAGGACTTGCCTTACTCGTTGCAGGTATTTGTTTGTTGCTGCGCTTCTTGTAGCCTCTTCGAGGTTGCCATTTGCCTGTGGGATACCAAGGTACTTGTAGCTGTTCTCAATGTCTGTTATTGTGCCCTCGGGGAGTGAGACTCCTTCTGTATGGACTACCTTCCCTCTCTTGGTCACCATCCGGCCACACTTCTCTAGTCCGAATGACATTCCGATGTCATTGCTGTAGATCCTGGTTGTGTGGATCAGTGAGTCAATGTCTCTCTCGCTCTTGGCGTACAGCTTGATGTCATCCATGTAGAGGAGGTGACTGATGGTGGCCCCATTTCCGTATCCGTAGCCAGTCTTGTTGATTATTTGGCTGAGGGGATTCAGACCTATGCAGAACAGCAGTGGGGACAGAGCATCTCCTTGGTATATGCCACATTTGATGGACACTTGTGCAATTGGCTTCCCGTTGGCCTCAAGGGTGGTTTTCCACAGCCTCATTGAGTTTGCAACGAACGCTCTTAGAGTCATGTTGATGTTATACATCTCCAAGCATTCACTGATCCACGTGTGTGGCATTGAGTCGTAGGCTTTCTTGTAATCAATCCAGGCAGTGCACAGGTTGGTCTGTCGGGCTTTGCAGTCTCGAGCGACTGTTCTATCAACCAGTAGCTGGTGTTTGGCTCCTCTGGTATCTTTACCAATGCCCTTCTGTGCTGTGCTCATGTACTGATCCATATGCCCACTTATCTTAGCCGCTATGATGCCGGACAGGAGCTTCCATGTTGTG
Source organism: Macropodus opercularis (assembly GCA_030770545.1). Classification (NCBI taxonomy): domain Eukaryota; kingdom Metazoa; phylum Chordata; class Actinopteri; order Anabantiformes; family Osphronemidae; genus Macropodus; species Macropodus opercularis. The sequence goes on from CM061110.1 coordinate 1,955,883, forward strand.
GAGAGGCAGGTTATTGGCCTGTAGTTGGATGGGACTGTTCCCTTCTGGGGGTCTTTCAGGATCATGACTGTCCGCCCTTCAGTCATCCATTCAGGGTGGGTCCCATCTCTTAGCAGCTGGTTCATTTGTGCTGCCAGGCGGTCATGGAGTGCAGTGAGCTTCTTAAGCCAGTACCCATGTATCATGTCAGGCCCTGGTGCTGTCCAGTTTGCCATACCTGAGACTCTTTCTTGGATGTCTGCCACTGTGATGGTAACTGGGGCCTGTTCTGGGAGGTTGCTGTGGTCTGCCCTCAGGTCTGCTAGCCACTGTGCATTGCTGTTGTGTGATGCTTCCTTCTCCCATATGCCTTTCCAGTATTGTTCAGTCTCCAGCCTTGGTGGGTCTGCTCTGGTGTTATTACCCTGCCACTGAGAGTACACTCTAGCCGGTCGTGTTGAGAACAGCCGGTTTATTCTCCTGGCTTCAATTTCCCTTGTGTATCTCTTGAGGCGGCTGGCCAAGGCTTGGAGCCTTTGTTTGGCAGTTTCCAATGCTTCAGGTATGGGCATCTGTCTGTACCTCTTGGGCACTTGCTTTTTCATTGCACCTTTCTGGAGCTCTGACAGTTGGCTCACTTCTCTCCGTGTTGCCTTGATTTTGGCCTCTAACCTTCTCTTCCACGGTGGGACTTGCTCTGTCTGATTGCCCTGTGACTTATATCCCAGCATGGCTGCTGAAGTGTATATCAGCTCATTGGTTTCAGTGATGCTCTGTGTAGGTATCGTTCTTAGTGCTGCATTCACATTTTCTAGGAGACTTTCCGAAGGTACTTCACTAGGTCTCTGCAGACGGTTTCGGGGTTGCCTTGTATTCAGTCTAGCCATTATCTTATCTCTTAGGTCAGTTGCTGCCTCGTTCAGCTTACTTGGGGCTTCGTACCCAATTTCTGGAAGGTGAGTTGGTGTTAACTCCTCTCTGACCTGGCGTTCTGGCTCCCCCTTGCCGTAGCATTTGTGTTGGTGTTGTACTTCGTCAATCTCTAGTTGTGATAGCAGTTGCCGTTTGTGGATGTTGGAACACTGAGCTACTAGTTGTTTCGCTGTCAGAGGTGACAGTGGGTTTCGAAGTAACCATTTTTCCCGCATTCTGTTCATATACCCTCTTTCACTAGGGTTGCTTGAGTAGTAGCATTCCAACAGAGCCAAGTTCTCGTATCTCGTCCATTTCTTTCTTGTTCCAGTAGCCCATTTCTCATCAAGGTGTTCTGGTTCCCCAACACCTGACGCAGACCTTGTTTGGCCGGGCGACGTCTGAGCCGGCATGTCTCTCGATTTGGTTTCTCTCATTGTGTGTGAGGTCGGCGATATGTGTGAAGTCTTGCCTAAGGACCCACACTGGATGATGGTATTGCCCTCACCCGGATTTGAACCCGGGTCTCCCGCATACAAGTCAGTTGACTTAACCGCTGAGCTATCCAGCACACATATTCGCACACATATATATATATATATATATATATATATATATATATATATATATATATATATATATACACACACACACACACACACACACACACACACACACACACACACACACACACACACACACACACACACACACACACACACACACACACACACACACACACACACACACATTCAGTAATCTTCCGTTTTTCACAGCGTTTCACCAGTCCTGACCACGTGACCTGCTGTCAGTTTCTCGTCGTAGTAGGCCTATGCATGGTGCGCTATGACTGTAAGATGATCGCCACCTACAGGTCATTATTGTAATGGAAATCTTCTCCTTTGTAAGGAGATTTTCCACTGAGATGGGAACTTGACTGTAACCCAAACTAATGTTGCATAAAATATGACATGAGCCCACTACATCCTGTTTTTCGACTTTTCACCTTTGTGTACCTGATCATGAAACTATTTGTGCTAGATAAGTGGTTTCATCTTCTACTCCCTGGCAACAGTGGAGTGTAAGAGAGGCTTAGGATAGAGGAATTAAGAACTACACTCAGTAACCTACCCATGTAATTCTCCTCTTGCAAAAATAAAGACAGTAGAAGGCATATACTGTAGAAAGATGGTGATGATGAGTGTAATGAAGAAATGGTGAAGATAGCCATAGGGTAGGAGAACACATAGCAACACTGAAAAGACCAATTACAGTATAGTCTAGTGAGATTAGCCTTGTTGAGTGAAGCATAGACAGCTAACCAAGTTTTATGTCTTAACTTAAACAAAGTCAAATGTAACTGTAAACAGAACATACTGAACACAATGTACGACAGCTGGACTTTAGTTTGAAACCTGCCCTAAATGTACTTCCTCCTCCTGTAAACCTGACCAATATAACACACATCTTACCCCAAACACTCAGTGCTGTCTATAGTCTTTAAAAGCAGCAGAGAGAGCTACAGGAGGGTCAACACAGACCACCACACCAGCTTAGTGCCTCCCTACCCTGCTGTCCATACTGTACTGGTGCAGTAAAGCCGACTTCAGTGACCAAAGCCATCCTCTCCATGTTCAAAGCAAGCAACGCATTCTTCATAGACCTGATGTCCCATTTCACGTCTGAGGGAATGAACTGTTCAACTTATCCAAAACTCCTGGACATTTAGCCAACTTCAGTGCTTCTCCTGGGTCCTGAGTTTCATTCCTTACCATCCAGTTTCCCTTCACCAACCTTTATTTCTGGAAGCAGTATGGGCAGTAATCAACGCTCCTGCCAGCTGTAGGATGTGTTGAATAAACTTGTCTAAAGCGCAAAATGGCATACAAACACCCGAAGAGGACACGTTTATGACATTTGAGTTTTGGACATATTTACAAATCTATGTCCATAAAGGCACATCTGGATACACATATCTGCCTCCACGTTGTTTGTCTGCTTGATGAGTCCCAGAGTAATATGAGAAACTGCTTGTAAGTAATTTGTTTCCCAAAATTGGAGCTGTGAGTATAAAATGACTTTAATTTCTAAATGGATTGCTTAACAGGAGCTGGATCCAATCTTTTTTAAGAGAACGCTTGAAAGTCTATTGGAAATGAACATAAAAAAGCTTGTATTGGTCTTGTGTTCAAGCAAAAAGAACAAATATTTTTCTTCTGTTACAAAAACCTCCTGTGTGTGTACTTGCAATGCATAAGTGAGTGTCTTACCACTGGGGTTGAATTGCATGCAGGATATGGGTTTGTCATGAGCTGGGAAGTGAGCCACCACTCCTTCTCCATCCGAGTCCTCACTCACCAAGACCTGTTGTATATATAAACACATTCACACATGTGTGCGCACGCACACACACACACACACACACACAGACACACACACACGCAATGAGAACACTTCGTCAGAGCTGGACTTTCCCCGGCTAAACCTTTTCACATCACATTTGAAATTATCACGACACTCAGCAGTGTTCCGTGAAATCACCCACCCCAGAGAGAAATCAGCGATGGTTAAACTTTTGTGAATTATCTAGTGTGTTATTGTGGATAGGAAAAAAATAGCATCCTACTTGATGATACTACTGGAAGGAAGACCAAAAAGTACAAGCAAACTGGCTTGAATAAAACAAAAGCATCAACTAATGTATATCAATCTTGATGTATCTGTGCTGGTGTTAGCAGGAGTAGGATGTAGTAGTAGTAGGATGCTGTATGGAGGCAAATGTGTGGACTGCGTCAAAGACTGAACAAAGGCTGAGATGCAACCAAGAGCTAGTGGAAAACCCCTAAAGTCAGGAGTAGAGGTTAGAAATCAGGCTTAACAAGGGGACACTTTGGGCAGTAGCGTATTTGTTTGAGAGAGAGAACATATACAGTGGACTACATTTGGCCTATGTGTGGCCTTAATAATGTCAGTTAGCATTATAATTACGAACCACACCAAACAAGTATCATAAAAATGCCATTTGTATCAGACTACAAGCAAGAAACAAGCAGGAAAAAAGGGACATCGGAGAAAAGAAAGAAAGAGGCAGGCGACATGAAGCAGATCACTTTTATTACAGTGCAGGCAGACATCGTTCCGTGAGGGATTCGTGCTGGAGCCCTTTGAAACAAGAGAGTCCTCCAGAGGACCAAGCCTGTTACACAGAGGAGAGTAGGAGTGTGTCTGTGTGTTATGAAGTTGCTGTTCCAAATAAGGAATTTCCAAGCTTGGAAAAAATGGAAAAAGTCCTGAACTGCCACATGGACACAGGAACTTACTATCATAATGCTGCCTTTTCATACTGTATGTCTTCAAAAATCACATCCAAACCCTTTCCCAAATCATTCTCAACTGTTTCCCCCTCTGTGCCTGCCTGCCCGTGTCAGTGTTTATGGCCAGTGTATGGTTGCAGTGTGTCAGCTGGTGACAGACTACAGGCCTGCTTATGAAGCTGTATGTCCAACATGGAAAGAAGAAGAAAACAGCCTGGCTACAGTGCAGCTACAGGCAGTTCCAGTGTGAGACTGTGTGTAGTGACTACCTCACTGACAAACGGTGCTAGGTATGCTAATACCTAGTAGCTTATTACAAAGTCGACATCCATTCAGTGTGATTAATCATGGTTTATAGTGGAGGAGGAGAAACTACAGGAATAGGGGTAAAATGCTTTTAATGCTTCTCCTGCCTTTAATAAATACAGTATTTTCTGCCATTAAGGAATATTTTTTGGAATTGACATAGTTCAAACAGGTCTTACTGTGGATATGTATTGTGGTTTGTGAAGACGTATCTAAATGCACCACATTGTACAACAGACTACATACACTATTCAAACCTCACATACACAAACAGATCTTATTTTATTTGTAGATTTTGGTAGGTGTACTATACGAATAATAATGTAGAGGGAAAATGGCAACAAAAACAGGCACAAAGACCCAGTTCAAATATGAGGAGACTCAAATACAATCCCATCAAGCTCCATCTCCATTTTGGCGCATACTATACAGCAGGTTCGAGGCATAGCCAAGTTGTGGTCTAAGCTTAAGTGGTTCAATTATAGAGCTTGGTGTATTTGGGAAGAAATCAGTTTTTAGTTTACAAAGAAAAAGACATTAGAAAAAGAATTTGATTTACTGAAGCAAACACTAAGATGAAATACTGTTTTTTTTATGTTGTTTGCATTTTAACTGTAAGCGTGTCAAACACACAACCATTTGATAAAATTGACTAACAATAACATTTGTAATGAAAAAACATCTGGAGATGAGCTTCCCTGCATTCCTACATGATCTCAAAACAAAATCTACCAAAATAGATGTTTGAAGGTGCAAAGAGTGAACGCTTTGCAGGTGTTGTGATGTGGTGTGGTGTGCAGCATTCAAACCTACAACAGCTTTCCAGTTAAAGAAGTGTGTCAGACTGATAAAACACTTCCGCCAAAGATGTTCTCTCCCTAAACATTGCTCCTCAAAGGAAAGTTAGATACAGTGAGACATCCTTCCAGAACAAGCAAGGCTCAAGATATGATCAGTTCAGAGAACCGATAAATACCCCATGTTATAACTAGACAGATCTGTTGACAGAGTTTGATGTTGTTATATATATATAGTGTGTGCGTGTATATATATCATACAGTCATATATAGTTATACGATTTCTATTAGATTTGTTTATTTATTGTTTATTATTTGATCATTTTCTTGCGCAGATGATCCAGACCTTGCTGAACTAAATGCACACATGCTGCCTGTAGATACTGTAGTTAGGACCAGAACACATCCCCCACTGGACTCATGCATACATACTGTAGCGACCCCCAGAGGGCAGAGCTAAGGCTAGCCAGGGTGCAGCTACAGACATGGTCAGAAAATTGCTCCAATTGCAAATATTTTGGTTTTCACGTGTTTATTGTTTTCATTTGCACTGGAACAACACAAAAAACAAAACAAACCTGACAAAAATTCACACCAAAGTCAAAACTGGACTGGACTAAAGAAGAACACAGTCTCTACAGTCACACATGGTGGAGGTTCAAAGATGTTCTGGGGTTGCTGTGCTGCCTCTGGCACTTGAGGCCTTGACTGTGTGAACGCTGTCATTAAATCTGATGATGACCAAATAATTTGGGGCACAGCGTCGTGGCCAGTGTCAGAAAGCTGCGTCTCCACCAGAGGTCCTGGGTCGTCCAGCAGGACAATGACCCCAAACACACTTCAACAAGCACCAGAAATGGCTCCAAACAAAGCGCTGGAGTTCTGAAACGGCAGCAATGAGTCCAGATCTGAATCCCACAGAACCAGTGGAGAGATCTCACAGCAGGCCTCCTTCAAATCTGAACGCCCTGGAGCAGTTTGCAAAAGAAGAGTGGTCCAAAAGTGTTGGTCCAGTAGAGGTGGAAGAAACTCATTCATGGTTACAGGAAGCCATTTCAGTTATTTTTGCTGCTAAATATTAAGTTAAGGGAGCCAATCATTTAGTCCAGTCCATTTTTGAGTTCTGTGTGAATTTTTATTAGGTTTGACATTTCTTCTCTGTTTTTTGCGTTGTTCCAGTGCAAACGAAAACAATAAACACGTGAAAACCAAAACATTTGTAATTGGAACAATTTTCTGAGAGAAGTGTTGCATTTTCTGACAGTTTTGTAAGGCTGCCCATATTTTTGTCCATGACTGTATGTTGGTTAGCAGCTACAGCAAGGTTTTCCATACATCCCACAACACAGATGTCACCCTAAGAGCAGCAAGGAACTGACAGAGAGCACAGTTCTTGCCGAAATCTAATGATGAAACTGGCACTGGAATCACACTGGATGCATCTGCAGAAATACAGTATATTAAATACAGTATATTTCAAACATCCAGGAGGCCAAATAAATCTCTATGTTTGTTATGAAGTTTTTAAAGATGGTCAACAGAGCTTCCACATGTATATATAACTGTGGGGTTAAGTTTTGCACAAAATGCTAGCATTCAAAAGTTTCTTTTATTGGAAAAATGTATAAACACTAATGGCATCTTAAAACAAACCCAGTAGTGATTATCTGTGCAACATCTAAACTGTTTATAACTTACGTTGCATTGTTTAGAGTTGCTACCATGTGAGTTAATGCTAAGCTCAGCTAGACTGAACGACATCAAGACATCTGTAATCTGAGTTAGACAACTGTATGAATGACACAACTCTCATCGTGTCAGGTCACGTATTGATGCAATGCTGCATCACAACACAATCACTGGAAGATGAATGGTGTAACGGCAGGAACAGAACAAGAGGGGTGAGGAGCGAGAGCGAGGCTACATCTTCTGCCTGTTTGACTATAACAAAAAACATTTTCCAAGTGCAAGTGCCTACATTGGTTAAACATACGTACATGCGACAGTGTACCACTCTACAACATGCCCAAAGTTGGTTGTTGATTCCAGCTGGTACTGTACTAAGGGTTAAAAACATATAAAACTCAAGGCCTGTATTGTAAATGTTCTGCACTTGTATAGCGCTTTTCTACCTATTGGTACTCAAAGCACTTTGACACTGCACTGCTATGCAGCTTAGGCTGACACACCGGGGGCGGCTTGGGGTTCAGTGTCTTGCCCAAGGACACTTCAGCACATGACTGGGGAAGCCAGGAATCGAACCACTGATCCTACCATTGGTAGTCAACAGCTCTACCTCTGAGCCACTGCCGCCTCAGAATTAATAAGTTCATTCGCAGAATGAATAAAACTGCATTAGTTGCCATTAAGAGTAAATAAAAGCATTTATAAAAATTAAAAAAGCTCATGAATACAAGCAAATCTCCCAGCTTTAACATAAAGCAAAGCGAAAATATCTTTTCAATGTCTTATTTACGAATAACACCAAAGCAGAACTTGACTGACCTGTCCCTCCCCAACACTGTGCGTGTCTATGATGGTAACCACGCCGGGGATGTGGGGGCTACGGCGGCTCGTGCTGTGAGGTGAGCCCTCTTCATCTGGAGTGACTGCCGGCAGGGTGCCTGCCAGCTGGGTGACAACTTTGCCCACCATTGTCAGGCCTGTTTTCAAAGTCTGGAAAAAGAGGATACATTCTATTTTTCTGCATCAAAGTTAAACATCTGACACTATAGTTTGCACAGAGTTGAAAACCTTGCTGGCAATGAAGATGAGCAGAGGGAGCTTTGTATGAGTGTGTATGCAGCATGTTCACTTGATGCCTTCTGATAATGTGTAGTGCTGATGACTTGTAGTGCTACAGTCACTAGAGAGACACTCGTATGCACACGTGCATGTGTGTGTGTGTGTGTGTGTGTGTGTGTGTGAGGCTCCTCATTGTCCGCTTAAGGCCCAGCCAGGGTGTCTGGCTCAAACACACCTCTGTGGCTCGATTGGGGGAAATGGATAGTGCTGCTTAAGTGGAGTCTATCTCACCTACTACACTGTCTTTGTCTAATGGAGCTTGTGACTGTGTGCTTGTGTGTGTGTAAGCACCAAAGGGGCCCCAGAGAGCCTAATCAGGAATTCAGACTAGGCGGCCCTGTCAATACAGCATGGCGCCTTGCGTTTGTTGGGTCTAAGGATCACCCAATGTCTCTCTTTGCGACTCGGCCAGGCACACTAACAGTGTCTGCTGCCTGTGTGTGTGTCTGTAAGCCTGCATTTGTGAGTGTTTGTGTGTGTAAAATGCCATCAATTATTAAGTAAGTCGTTTGGCTCCTAATTGATCAACACTAATGTGTTTTCTAATCACTGCAGTTGTGGAGTTCTTAGTGGTAGTCCAAACAGGGGCTATTGATTTGGCAGTAAGGTGGGAAGAGGGGGTTCAAGCCTGAAAAGCAAATGGGCATTTACACAGACCCAGACCCATGGCCTGATGTCGCCAGCTAAACTAATTATAAGCTAATTTCAGAGAGAGGTCTTTCTCAGCCATACACCCAGTGAGTGACTGGCAACAAATTTAACATGAGCGGCCTTGAAGCAAGAAGTCCAATCGGTCAGAGCTGTTGTGTCTTTTATCTTTCTTATAAACAAAAGCCATTACATTTTAATGCTGGCCCCACACTCCCCTCCCTTTTTGTTTCCATGTCTCTGAACGTCTGCACTAAAAGCCAGCGTGTCGCGCCACAAGCCAGAAGAAGATACCTTGTCATCCATATTGAGATATATAGTCCTAAATGAGGAGAGGGCGGGCAAGCAGACTGCCTGTCTGCATGTCAATACCCCCTCGCAACATTGTCTAGGCCCTTACCATACATGCTAACCTGTTAATGGCGATGTCCGTTTTGATCATTACTTTGCTAATCTGACTTTAGTCACACTAGCTGTTAACACTCATTAAGTGCAGGGAAAGGGATACACTTGCTCTTTATAAATCAATTAGCCCTTCCCTCTGAGACTGAGGAGAGAAAGGTGGAGAAGCAGAAAAGAACCAGGCAAATTCCACCTGGTATCAAAGACAATGTTGGCTGTTAGTAAGCTATTGTAGTCACTCCTCTAGGGAGATGAGAGAAACAAGACCATTGAAGAGAAACAGACTGCACTGGAAAAAACAGATAGGGAGGTTGATGAAGTGTGTCATAAGTCAGCCAGGCTGGCCAGGTGGACCCAGTGTCAGCACATTTACAGATGATAAAGGCAGGGCCCAAAATGCCGCATTGTGGGCTAGAACGAACGTGTTGAGTGTTATGTAATTTCCTCACTTCAGTAGATCTACATCCTGTGAAACAAATCATTTCCATCAAATGAACCCCATGTGCATAACACGTGGGTCAATTCCAACCAGAAAGCGTGATTTGGTGTGATGTTATCCCCTTGTAGTTGAGGGGTGCTCCATTCTGCCGTCATATTATGTTAAACTAAACCAGAAATATCATATTTCAAACATAAAACATCTACAACTCAGAAGCATTTTGATTATACTGATGACACAGCACCGTCTCACCTCAGTGCATCCACATCTGCCATAATATCACTTCATTACGTTCAGTGCTTTTTAAGGTAATTAGAGCATATTTTATAAAACAAATGTTGAGCATTTGATATTTATGACATAACTGTGGCCCAATACAGAAAGAAATTAAACAACACAATATTTAGGAACTGTGCCTATATGTTGTTTCATTACTTACTTTGGCAGCATTGATCACTGTAGCTGTATAGGACTGTGCATTGTCACCACAAGCTCCTCCATGAGACTGGTGACATCTTATCAACTGCAAGAATAAAAATGTTTAAAGATAAATGCATACACTGTGGTCCTACAGAAGATGTATAAAGCACTACTAAATTAACCAAAATGCTCGCCTCTTCAATTTGTGGGGGAAATAGATTTTACTTTCAAAGAAATGCTGCACAATCCAACAGTCAATCTGTACAGATTTCATTTCAACTACAATATTACTTGAATGGTTTTGTGCCAGTATTACTCTTAGTGTTAGTGCACAAAACTAGATTTTGTCATTTCTGGAAATCCTTAGGCGGTCACACAAACAGTGGCCCCATCTGTCAATTACTTGAGTGCGCCAGCACCAAAAGACTTTTATGCTTTAAATGTATTGCAGTGTGTGCAACAGGACATTCTGGTTTTTGTAAATACTTAACAATCCCATTAAACAGAAGAGAACAGAATACTCCTGTGCATCTGTTCATTTTCAAAATGTTATCATCTCTAGTGGGTTTTTCTTGGAATGAGTTGTTTATCCAGACAGATTAAAGAGGCAGAAAATAGATATAAATGCATTTTTGTATTGTAAATATGTCGCTTTTGTGATAAGCACTTTTACAACAGACGAGAGTGGGTATGCTTGTGCGTGTGTGTGCGCGTGTGTGTAAACTACCTTGTTCTCAGCATAGGCTAGCCAGCGACTTCCCAGAGCTATTGGGTTGAGGCTTGGGCCAGTGCAGGGATAGCAGCCTGTAAAAAAAAGGCAACCACACTGATCATTTTTTAAAGAATATTTTAACAACTGTAACAATACACATTTGGCTGCATAACCTCACAATAAAAAGACTGCAAATAAAAAACATAAAGCTGTATGCATGGACTTTCAAAAGCCTTCTCCCTAGGGAGTGTCTGTGACCATTTTAATCCATTAATGTTCTTGTGGGAAGTTTCTTGTCTGAGAAGATAAATGAAAAACTAATGAGGGTGACGTGTCTGATGCGCGAGTGTGTACAATGACCTAATACTCTATGGTATCAAAATTGACACTGGCTCCTCTGCTGACTGACCAGCACAACAAACCCTGTGGGGTTACAAACAAAAACACGCACACAGATACTGACATGCAAACACAACCAGCACGCTGTGAAGTTAAAATAGTAACCAATAATCCTAAACGACAAACCAAAATGTCTTTATCGCATTTACAAGAACACATTTCCCTTACCACTCCAACAGACGCGCCATGAAATACCAATAACGATTAAGAGCAAATAAGCAGCTAGAAGGAAGCTTCTTACTTCTTCTGCAAGACAGAACTAAGCAAAAGCACATACATGCGTCCATGTCAAAGGAAAGGATTGATCAAACATATCTTACATATCTAGCATAGTTAAGATAACAGATAAGACTGTGACAGTAACAAAAGAAAGTGTGAAAGAGGTCTAAGACTATGTCCAGTATGCCTAACGCATCAGTATCATGTTGACCCAATAACACACACACTGCCTCTCTCTCACACTCACACGAACACGCAGACACCCACACACATTTGTAAGGTATTGTATGACTTCATGGAAATAACTTATTGCTTCTTTTTATCTTTCAATTTTTATTCAATTCAACATTTTCAGCAGCTATTTCCAGTTCAAATCAAACTGAATTCTGTTTAGTAAGACTCTTTCGAGGATTGGAATTTACCCTAACGTAAAAGCCAGAAATGATAAAATACTAATATTAATTAGGGCAAATAGGCTTATGGCTGGATAATTATGATTAACTAGTAAGCGTTTTGCCTACAAGTTACGTATAGATATTTTATAGTAACATATTTTCAAATAAAAGCATTAAGTGAGTAAAATCTTAATCAAAGACATCAAATCACTACTTTAGCAGTTTCCACTAATTGTATTAATCCATGAATATTTCCATTTGAGGTAAGGAGCTTAATCCTGAAACTCTAATTAACCCTGGTTGAAAGACGGTAGTCATCCTGTAAGGATATTATGTACAAAGACACAATAACACTGGAAAAAGAAAAACTACACAAAGCCAGAGCTAACTTATCTGTCTTCATTACAGAACAACACTCACAGACCTAAGGTTTAATACTGTTACTTCAGTTCACATTTTCTTCCACTCCTTCCATATATAACCTGAAGTGAGGTCAGCAGGCATCTCATTCAAACGTATACACACGACGTGTATCACGTCTGCTGCCATAACCTGTTTAGGCTCCAAACATCTCTCTCACAGCAGGTCACAATTTAATAGATATTTTATATTTCTCCAGTTTTTCAAATTTTATCATAATTATTAAATACAAAAATATGAAAATGTGTTTGTGCATAAAGTAAACTCCAGTGGAGACAAAACCTGGCCAAGACATAAAAATGTGTGTGTGTTTTTGTGTAACAAAGCACTAAAATTACAGAATCACTATCTCATATAGTCCAGTGGTTTGTGCGGTCCACTCTGGAACCCGCTGAGTTCGATTCTCAGAATCTCGAATATTGTATTTATGTATGAACCCTCCTCCAAAAAATATACTCTGTTTCTTCTGACTAAAGAAGCTTCCTGGATAGTTGGTGAAACTAGTTGGTGAAATTGCTACAAGTTTCAAAGAAATAAAGTCGTCCTACATAAATTCCCATTTTAATCTACTACTTATAAAATTAAGACGACAAAAAACATCCTCATATCCTCCTTAAGTCAACGATGACACTGATGACAGCAGTTGATTACAGCATTAGATACTATATAAAAAAAATGTTTGATGTAACATTTGTATGTTTACAGATAGAAGTGAGCCACTGCTGCAGTAACAGGCCTCTGTAAACTGGAGATATGTGAATAACTTTGCGACGCCTGATGGTTGAAATGAGACTAGCATGCAGATTTCTTTAGCCCCTGCAGGAATTAAAAAAAACATTTTCAGCAACGTAGTGGCAACACAACCATACTGCAGTGAAAACATGACCTGTGCAAAATAAAAATTGGTTAGCAAGCACGCAAATACTACCAGTGTGTCACTGTGCCACAAAGTCAGAGTGTAAGAGTGTAATTCTAAGGCAACATCTTCAGGTTGGAAGAATACTGGCCAAATAATGATGATAAATAAAATGTAAAAAATAAAAACACAACCAAAATATGAAAAAGTGCATGAAATTCAACTCAATTTAAATATGAATGTTTAGTTAAATTAGTTTTATTTTCAACAACTCTCTGTTTCAGTATATTTTCACGTTCACAATTTGTGTCTTTGAGTTTCAAACATTACATTTTATTTGCAACTTTATGTTTTGAACACACCAGACTTACGGCCCCAATTTGGACTCTAAAACACTAGTTCAAAGCACAGCTGCCCACATTATAGGACCCTTTGTTTATAACTCTAAGAACCAACATAAGATTATCAAGAAAAGGCTCCTGAGTGCAAAAACGATTAATAACTACTGAGCATGTTTGGTTTCCTGCAGCCCAGACACTGATAGGGAAGCGGGCAGACAAAAAGGAGACACAGAAACATTAAAGCCAGCAAGTAAGGTTAGTTGAAACCAGTCAGTGACTTACTGTAAGTGGACAGCACTGGCTTTGTAACACAGTTTGGTCTTTCTTTAAGCAGACATGGCAGGTATAGCCAGGAGGATGCAAGTGCTGTGTTGCACTTTCTGTTCTGTCTGTGTTGATCTTCAAATGGATTTGATATAACTGTTAAGTCACAAACAACACTCCAGCAGGCCCTGGAAGCTGGTTGTCTGATCATCTGTGATCTGTGTGACGTTTTTCAGTTTCATGCCCATGAGTCAGTGCCATTAAAATCCCAAATGGTGCTTCATGTTAAGCTATAAAATACCAATCTGCTACTTGAGCCCAGATATTATTTATTTATTTAACTTGGGACTGACTGAAGTCTGAAAAGGTGTCTGAATTCCTTACTTGTGATAAAGAACTTCTTGGTGAACGTGCAACTGTCAAACGCTGCAATCTTCTCTTGGAGGCTCACGACAAGTATACTAAGATGCGAACAAAATGAAATATATTAATACAGTGGAAATAAGAACACAACATCCCAAAATGTGACTAGATGCAGCCTCATACTGTTTGTTGCAATGAAGCTCATAGATAGGTGTCTTGAACTGAATTGACTTGACCATTTCCCCTGTTCGTAGAGAATACAGGTCAGCACAGCAGTATGGAGGGCTTGTCCTAAAACAAACAAACAAAAAGCATAATTAGCTGAAATCATCATAAAGCATCGTGAAAGTCGAAAAAGCTAATAGATGGTTACTGAAAGTGCGTACTTGAAGCAAAATCTTTTAACTACTGTTTGCTACAGTCTGATAAAACAAAACAAAACTAAACTGTAGACACATCCCAGGCAATCAGAGATAGTCTTTTATGGATCTGTAAGAAGAGAATACAAAACATGGTGACTAATAAACTGCACTTTACCCCAGATTTTTGCTTTAACCATAACTACACTGTTTCCCTCGTGAGCTCCATGAACAATTACTGTAGTAAAAAGAAGGAAAATAAAGAGCAAAAGAGGAAATGCTTTGTCATGCAACACATTTAACTGAAACCTTTCCTGTCAACACAGCAAAGAAGGACACATGAGTAACTTTATCCAACAGCAGGCAGTGGCCGATGGCAAAGAAAAATGTAGACATAAATCCTAATCAGGCAGCAGTTAGCATCCCCATGTCCCCTGTGCCCTATTCCGCATTCTGCGGGAACTTTCTACCAGTCTTCTACTCTGTGGCTTGCACGTTGGCTGAGGGTGTGGTAGGTTTGTTTCTGGTTTGTTTTGCTACGCTTCCTGTCCAGCAGCTCAGCATGCAACATGAAGTGCTGGATTACTGCCTTGTTGTGCTGGTGGTTGTGTGCAGGTTGTATGGAGTATCTTGTGTCTAGTACTGGAGACATCTCTGAATCTGGAGGTACTTAGAAATAGGGAAAGGAAAAATATGACACCTTTGTGATGTGGTTTTGAGTCACAGCCAGTAATGGGTTTTCATTGTGAGTTAACTGCTAATATCAATGTGCTAAAATAGCAGGACAAAGAGGTTTCAGCATCATTGGGGTTCTTTGTTTTTTTTGAAGGCATCCAATATCTGCAGAGAGTTTTCATTTCCGGTTAAAGTGATGAAGCAGCGGGGCAACACTGGTTGGTAGATGTCATATTGTAAATGGCACTTACTGTAGCTACTGTATCACTACATTGAGGCTGAATTGTAGCAGGTTATTATAGGACTAATGGCTTCCATCTCTCAACGCTTGAGGGATGAACCCAAGCTTTTCTTGTCTGATTGTTGAACATGATCTGCAAACCTTTCACCCACAACCCTTTTCAATGTCAGATTTAGGGAAACATTCTGAAGTCATCTGAATCCAATCAGCACACCAGCCTGGTTGATTATGTGTTGGGATGTAAGGAGGAGGACAGGATTTGAAATTCTCTCTCAGGCAAGTTTTGTGCTTGCCAGCATATTGTTTCTTGCATTGCGTTAGTTTGAAGATTACTACAGTAACAGCAACAAGTTCCTTCACACTAAAACTTCTGCATGTCATTACCCAGGGCATTACCTTAAGAAATGCAGTTTACTGCATTTGCAACTTAGAAATTTATGAATATAACCTTATAAAATATACTAAACTCTAAAAGCAACTGGCTGTTAATGCCGCGATGAATCACCATCTGCAGGAGCGTTTAGTGAGTCAGAAAACTTTAGTGTCTAGAGAAACATTGTCCTCCCATGAATAATAAGCCTGACTGAAAATGCGTCTTCTAAAGTCTTATGCTGATAATTGTGCCAGGTAGAATGTACTACTCTGAGCTGACACAAAGCTGCATCTCTAAGCTAAAGCCGCCACCACAGCTACAAATAAGAATCCATTAGCCTATAGCATTAACACGCACACACTTACACATATAAACACTTGTGTTTTAAGTACACACAAGTGTTATACGACTGCATATTTCCCAATGTGGAGAGCAATTCACAAAGGAATCAGGTAGATTTCTTGGCACAGGCCTGGGAGTAAAGCTTTTTGCTCAGCGTGCCTGTGTTTGAGCTGCCGCTGGGTGTGTTGCCTTCTGATGGAGGTGAAAGACACATTACAGAAACATTTTGCAAACAATCCCTCATTCAGTTTTCCAACCTGATGCTTAACGTGTCTTCCAACATTTGAAAGCTTCTCTGCGAGCACTGCTACCACCATTAGCAATCCAGAGTACAGGCATTAAGATTAATACAAGCATTTCAGTTGACGATAATTTACTTTCAGGCTGCTACATCATCGATTTCAGCATTATCAGTGTCTGATCAATTCAATTCCAAGCTTTATGCCGAAAAATGGGCTGTTGGAATTGATTCAAAGAGACAATGATAACCTGCTATTATAGCATCAAAATGGCACAGGGTTCAATTGTTTTGCTTTTGCAGTATTTTAACAAATGACCCAGTTCTAATGGAGGCAATGCAGGGTCAGATGTAATAAGATTTCCTGATGCTGGGGACATCGGGGCATAGGCTGAAAGCAAGGCTAAATCACAATTATCATTGTGGATCATGGCAGGATGTCAGTCCTTGCACATGTTAAGGTGACGCCGAGCACCATTCCCAAGCTCAGTAACAGGCCTATTATGATGGCGCTATTAGATCAATGTGTCACTTACTATTACTCAAACTGGCCCTTGGGTCTGAAAGAATACAAAATCAAGAAGGACAGGAGGCTTGGCTTATTTACTTCCTCTGATAGGTCAAGGAGCTAGAAGTTTAGGATAAAATGGAAGACTGTGCCTCATGTCCAACACTCATAATACAAGATGTTGTAATATTAGCACAAGATTTTTAAATTAAGCAAGGTACAATGTCCAAAAGCAAAAAACTCTACAAACCAATACGCTCTCCAGAAAGAAAGAAATATAATGCTGGTGAATTTTATCAAGCAAACATATGTACGGCGAAAAATTTATATAAACCATTAATAAAGCAAGAAAGAAATATATGTAGAAATGAAAGAACACAAGAATAAACAGACTGCATATGCATTATATGCATATACTGCATATAAATGATTAAATAATGAATGGATGTAATTCACTGATAGGAGGCTAGTAATTAAGTTTTACAGCAGAGGTGGGGGATCCCGGTCCTTGAGGGTCACTGTCCTGCTGGTTTTCCAACTCTCCCTACTCTCTAGCTCTAGCTACTGCTGATTACCTTCATTCAGCAGCCGGGAAGCCCAACGGATTGCCCACCCCTGTTATAAACTAAAATTATAATTTAGGCATGTTTCATAAAACATGTAATACTAAAAACAAATGATAGTCATACTATTAACAAACACCTGCAACATTTGTTCTGTACAGCATTGGTTTAAATAAAATGAAGGATATAAAAAATATAAAAACAAGACGTAAAAATGGCCTTATGTTTGAATCTAGGGGTGTACAACAATTATAGATTTAACATGATGGAGGGTTGACATGATTATACAATGCTTTACCTGTAGCTGCCTAAAATGACATCTTAAATGAGTGGGGGGCTCAGATTTCTATCTTGTCTCTGTACATATCTGTTAACATTTAAAATCATACTGTGATTAAACATGTACAGTTCTAGTACTTAAAAAAGACCAGTGTTCACTGCAGTGCGTTTGCCCGGGTGTCGATGAATAAGTAGTACAATTCCTGCTAAAAGGCCAAGGCAAGCCATTGCCTCTGTAACGATAGTATCTATTGTACAGGAAGTGCTGCTCAGCACAAAGTCTCAAAAGATTCAGCCTCCAACATTGGTGCATTTAGATCTTATATGCTATGTAAGAATGTAAAATCTATATCTATGTATGTAGACGATGTAGATTTAGTTAAGAACATGTGAAAAGTCCACACTGGCCAACATGTGACTGTAACTTCTTTCTTATTTTTGTTCTTTTTTTACCACCAGATTAATTGAAATGTTTTCACCCTAGTGACATATTGAGACTTCACTGGCATTAGTACAGTACCTTCACATGAATAATCACTCACAGTAAAACCACCAAATTTGGTTTTGGGACAGTTCTCAGAGGAATAAAATTGGATTTCACTAAATGTTTACGCTCTAATGCAACCAAAGTGCACACCTGCTGAATCTGTCTGCCTTTGGATTGGAAAAAAAATGAATAACTTCACAATGTTTATAGTGACTTTAACCACGTGTGAGAATTAATTTTAAACATGTAGCTGTTTACTGTGGTCGTCAGGCACCCTTATAGATGGGATGCATGTTATTACTAAGGCATTTAAGTCAAACATGTTGACATCTGTTATTTTCATTTTCACATCAATGCTGAACTCATTTCATGAACACTTTCCTTCCAGTTGAGGGAGACTTTTTATGAATGTGAACTAAACCAGGGCATCAAAACCACAAGATTTCATGTGGCTGTGGAAAGTGCAGAAAGGAGCCAAAGAGAGAATTAAAAAGCAGAGAAATAAATGTATTTACAAGAAAGGAATATCACCACATTTCCGACTGGTGCAAAGTTTTACAACATCCCTGAATGTGAATGTCAATTACATGCTATGGAAATGCTAAACAAACACAACCATCACAAGCCTGTGCTGCTGTGCTGATAGAAGGCATTTTGACAAGAGACTGCTGAACTTATGAAAAACGTCCAGTGGGGATCAACTAATATGAGCCTTTTAATACCGAAACCTGAAAATTACGATTATATCATTGCTGGTTTTTACTAGTTTATTCCAAAGTCCTAAATGGTAATAAAGTTCTCCCTGTAGTTTTGGGGTATTAAACAGAGGTCACTGGTAAGGCTTTCACCCTGAACATTCAAAAATATATTAGTGTAACCAAAATTTACAAGTGTCAAAGTGACATTCAAAGCTGTGTTTGACCCTAAAAACAGAAAGAGGAGCTATGATTGCATGATATAAAAAGTACTAAAGAAAACATCTTCTTAGGATATTGTCCTGCTGTAAATAACGTGTGACAGGTTAAAAGTAAGAACAGTCTGTTTCATGACACCTAGTGGCAAAAGTCAACATAATGTGGCCATCAACAATTTTTACCTTCAAAGTTTGCCTGGAAACTTGGGGTGGATGGAGAATGAAAAAAACGCATGTGTGCGTGCACACACCTTATTGAAGAAATAGCAAATAGCAGCAATACAGCTTTTAAATCGAGCAAAAATGCTTCTGGAATTTCCATATGTACATGTATGTGCAGTTTATAAAGTCTTCCTTCAACAGCACTAAAGACGATATTAGTATTTATTACTCAAACTATAGTTTGCATTTGATACAAATTTGAGCCTTTTATGCCTTGTGGGCCGTTAATGGATTTCTATATCCTTCTGTGACATAGTGTCAAAGCTGAATGTAGGATCATAAGTACTTATTGTAACTTGGGTATGAGCTGAAGTACAGCTTGTGTTCAAAAGCTGATTTAATGGCTGACTAAAATACAGATGCTCCTAAGGCCCTTGGGAAAAACACACTAAATAACAATGTTACTTAATAAGAACGTAATCACAATGCCATTGCTCCAAGTGGGAAGGGAAAAACGTAAACAATAAGTTAAATTGTATTCCATAATCGTGCCAATGAAACACAATAAAAGCTCATCAGTACATCGAGAAAATTTACTTAAAGTAATTTGTGACATTATTTTTGTAAAGCTTTATTCATTGACCTATAACATCTGAAAAACCCCTCCAAAACCCAAAATCTCTTGTTGAAACACTGTTTTACCAGCTAGACAACCAACGACTTTGCCATCTGATGCTTTATGAAACAACAAACTCACACAGAATCCAAAAACCATAAAACAACAAAGAAGAAGCAGAGACAAACTATGTTAAACTAAACCAATTACGTTGTGACAAACAAAAAAAAGGATTACTGTGGTTGCCTCAAAGTGTCAAGATACATCATTTCTACAACACCTTAAAAACATTGTTTGTGTTATTGTAATTAATAAACACATATAGCTATTAAAAACAAAGCAATACTCAATAGTTAGATAGATCCTCACAATCACAATACCTAAGCAACCATTCCTCCATTATTATATGTAATGCAATATCTGAATAAATAAGTAATGCTAAAAACCTGTTAAAATGTAAAGACATATAAATGGATTAATCTCCACTAAAATATATATTAATTGCTTTGACTACATATGTCTGGTTTAGGAAATGGGGTTGCGGTAAAGGTTTAAATAGTCATTACTAATCATTCAGCCTGTCAGGTGTGTTTATATGCACCACTTCCAGTATGACTGAGTTTAATCTAACTTCCTGTTTGAAGGGGGAAACTGGTGAGGCAGAACAAATTTTCAACAGACATAAAACAGACATGCAAGTCAAATAAATGCTCCAGAATGAGGCCTGCGTCATGTGCGTGTGTGTGCATGTGTGTGTGTTACTATTCTCTGTGGATTTTATCCTGGTAAGACGTCATTCTGAAAACTGAGAGCATCATGAAAATATACTCAATATACTGCAGCTTCACAACAAACACTGACACAAGTATTTTTTTATGCACAGGCTTAGCTCCTATAAGTGTGTCTGAATGTGGGTGGTCATAATGTAACAGTGAAGATCATCATAACCTCATGACGGATAAAAAGCATCACTTCACCAAATCCCTTAATCTCGTGGGTTGTTTTATACAAATGCTTGATGATGTTTATTTAATACACTCTAGAAGACAAATACATCCGATCCACAGAGAAAAACCTGTCATGAAAATGCACTAAAACACAAGGGCTTAGTTCAACAAAGTCACTAAATGTGTTTGTGTGGAATTTGTAGCTTGGACCTTGTAATTAACAACCTGTGTTATATTTTTAAATGATTTTAGAACATGAATGTTGCACTATTACGACACTCACTCATTTTAGTCGGGGCGTGCTGGAGCCTATTGCAGTTGTCAGTCAGGTGAGAGGAGGGGTTCACCCTGGACAGATCGCCAGCCCATCACAGGGCCTCGTACAGAAACAGAGAAAAACTACCCACTCTCATGCACACACCTATCGGCAGTTCAGGATGTCCAATTAACCTGACTGCATGTCGTTGGACTGTGGGAGGAAACATGCAGAAAGCAGAAAAGCATGCAGAAAGGCACCTGGACAGCACTGGGATTTTATTTAACCAGCATACCTCAGAATTCCCATCTTAATTCTTTTTTTAGTTCTCTGCAATATCCCTCAGGTCTCCTATGGGAAAGTCCTGCTGTCCCTTTAGAAACTGTTTAGAAATATATGGCTGTGAAATGCTTACTTCTGCTGTTAGATGTTATCAAATGACATTACTTGGGATTTATTATTATGTTTTTACTACAGTGTTGACTTATAATTCTCAAAAACTAAATACATGCTTGTAATACTACAAAATATCTGCAGACTTCGCAAAAAACTGCAAATGTAAATACAATAACAAATCATTAATAAATGCTGCAGCTAATATAATAGAATCATCATGACTGATTTAGTTATTAATTTTGTTCTTTGAAATTCAGTAGTATTCTGGTAAATTTCCAATAAACCAATAAATTGTATTTTCCTTCTGTATTAGCATGCACAATAAACTTTTTGCGAAAGTCCATCTGAAACAACAAAATACATAAATTGGAGCTTCATGTGAAGCCTTTTTACGACAGGTCAAGCTTTAGGGCTGCCACCACTAACGTGTTCCCTAAAAACCAGATCTGAGGATTGTTAAATAAGTGCACACAGTGACCTACATGCATTCATTCCCTGCTTTATCGTAAGAAATATGCTCCAATTGCCAGCTCATATGCTCCCCTCACTCTGTTAATAATGTTTCCAACTATATGGTCAAAAACAGTCTGAGGACGTCCTGAGGACCCCCAGCAAGAAATGACTACATTTTGCATTTAGGGTCTAATTTATTAGTCCCTAATTCAGTAATGTGGGTCTACACTATGCAGTGTAGAATGAAACAGGAGCTGTATACTGGAATTCATTTGCACACTTCAAGTTTTGTTTATATATTGAGGATTATAGCATCATTGCAACCCTGCAAACTTCCAAAAATGATCATTATCATTGTCTAAGTCTTAATAAGCTCACATAATAAAAAGGTCATGTGCTCATTCTTTTATTCTTACACACTTTTTGGACACATCTTTGATGGTTTTGTTGAGAAAGCCAGCACTTCAAGCTAGAAGTCTTTTTTGCATTCCAATTGTTTATCTCAAAGGTGCAGCTCAGTGGCAACTGGACTAATTTTTAGTTCTTGAAGGTGTTTCCATCCATCCACAGATGAAGCATTTTGCATGAAGGTGATTCAGCATAAGCAGCTGCCCCTGAACCTCTGTGATCCCATGAGTTCTAATGTAAATACAGTTCAATGATCCATCCATTAGAACATGCAGAGGATGCTCCTAATGCTAATCCTATCTTCTCACAGTTCACGTAGTATAAAGCCATTCATGAACTTGGGATGTAAACTACACCTTGGTTCTAAATATGAAAACATTCGAAAATTAGCACATCAGCAAAACCTCACATTAAGCAAGCAAGACCTGAGAGACTGTTGGCTAAAAATAACAAAAGGACAAGATCATTTTATCACAAGTCATGTACTCATGACTGAACTTATGCCCAACAGCCACAGAGAGTTAAGATGCCTCAGCCATGGTCATATAAGTCACGGAGAGAGGACCCATAAATCCCCTCTGGCCCAAGGTCTGCTATGGCACCAGCATTCTTTACCATTTCGCAAAAACCACTGGCATTGGTGGAGTAAAAGGGATGCATATGTTCCTTGGCTGCCAAGAAAATCTCTGGATCCATACATTGTTTGGACTTAATGCATAATCCTTTCCATTGATAAAATTATGTTGAGTGTGCCTGGGTGGAAATCCACAAGTACAGGGCTTCAGCACACATGCTTTTTCCCTTCTCTGGGTTTCCTTTAATTTGCAAATCTTGTAATCTAAGCCTAGAGCTGAGTGAACCAACTTCTAAACCAGCAGAGGTCTAGCAGCCAAGGCTCCAATCTGTTTTCCATTTAAGTGTCAAGACGGCATCCTTTTTGGTGGTTAACTAAAGCTGTTATTTCAAAATGATTATATGCTAAAAAGTGTGTGAGGACCTTAGTAAGTTTATGAACAGGCCCAATGGAAAGTACAGCACTGCAGCCGGAAGCCTTTTTCCTTCTCGTCTCCGACCAGAGTGTTATTTACTAGGCACGTCTGTAGGGGGGAAGAACCAGGCTGTGCCATTCAGCCAGAGGTCAGGGTTTCTGCTTTTCAACACAGTGAATGTTTTCAGCATTAGTGTCGAGCGACGCCTGGGTGATTCGCCAAACCATCAAAACACTGCGCGTCTCAGTGTCAGTGAGGACATAGGAAAAGCAGAAGCAACTGCAACAGCAGAGACAGGGGCAGCAATCCCTGGAAAACTGTAAGAAGGTGGGCTCCATCAAGGCCCAGCTGAAGACAGACATCCTTATTTCATTTCCCAAGGAGGATATATTGAGTTAAAGTTTGTGTTGCTCTGGCAGGTTCTGGGGGTGAATTAACTGTGTATGGAGAAGCGAGTGCAGGATTCCTTAGGGTTTTGAATTAGCTTTCACTAAATAAAGCCATGAATACCCCAGATGCTGCTCTGAGTATTCCAACAATCAACACATCTGTTTATTCTTGATGATTCTCCCTCCTGTCTGCCTATTGGGATTTCAGGTAGTACTAGCATTAGACCCATTGTGCCACAAAGAATCCATGAATCACAGTCACTAAGCCCACATCACTGGCTCTGCTCCAGTTGGGTGCATGTGAAGGGTTCATAATGAGAAGTTGGATGTCTTTTGATGCCTCTTATTATTAACAGACAACTACTTTCAGATGTAGCATTTGTCCTGCACAACACAGCAAAGAGTCAAATTCTTCCCATACACTTTTGTACATTGACTGACAAAATGGCATTAGGAAGAAGAGAATGAGGTTCTTTTCTACACAGACGTCCAAATTGAGCTTTTCTGGTATGTAGGCATTGCATCATTTTATGTATCACTCGTCATCTTGTCAAATTAATATAAAGGTGTTGTCAGTCAGAGCCCTTCTTATAGTCTAAATGTGCTTTCATTAGACAGAGCAAGGAGAGATACAAGATTCTACGATCAGAAACGCAAGGGGAAATCTAGTTACAGTAAGAGTCATAGTCAAGTTGTAAGTCAAGGCCATGGCAGGTCCAAACTGTTAACTTGGATGATAATAAAACCTCAATTCAACATACCATTGTTTAAATTGTGTAAGAAGTGTATGTGTTTTACATAAATAAGCAGTAGACATGTCAGAAGAAGACCACGACGCTATTACACTGTGCTCAAGGACAGTACTGATTGTAGATGAAAAGCACTTCAAAATCCCAACATTTATCTCAGGCCACTTTAATAAAGAGAGAACAAAAACTAAAAATATATCTGCCTTTATTACAACATTTACTGAGGAAATATATTTGAAAATACTTTTTATTAAATTATTATTATAAAATAATTTTCATTGAATTTGGCGTGTTTTATGTTATGGTAACTGTTTATTGTTTGTTTTTTCAGTTAAACTGAAAATTTATCCAGATCACTACTAAGTGGCCAGAACTATAAAAGTGGCCTTTCAAGTAGAACAATTTTCAAATAGGGCTTCACATCTGCTTCCTGGCCCAATTACCAGTGACTTCAACTGTCTGGTTGTCCAGTTTGCTTCCTGCATATATGCAGGAAGGTCACACGTGGAAATACAGCTTTATTATGATGCGTAAACTTACCCAGAAGACCCAGTGCTCTTGCAGACTCCCAAAAGTGGCCTCTTGTCAGCAAAACTGTCTGTCTTCAGAGGAACTGAGGAGGAAGAGGAGTCAGAGGAAGAGGCAGATGAGAACCAGAGAGTTTTGCACACAACAAAGAGAGACATTCTTTCAACGAACATGTGAGGCCTCAAGTGCTGCCCACCCTCATTCAACAAGCAGCCTATTACCATGACAGGAAACGTTCTGATTACATTACTACTGTTGCCCTGTAATTTAATTATGGCCACAAAACATTTTTGATGAGGCCTTATTTTGCAAGTGAGGGGGACCAAAACTTCTACTGCTTTTAAACAATGAAAAATACAAATACCAGAAAAAGAAGTTTTGTTTTTATCTATGGTTTTCTGTCTACAGTATACTCCTATTTGTTTTGGGGTTTCAATGTGGAATTAAATCATGGTTGGAAAAAAGTAGGCATGTTCAAACAACATGCATTATAGAGACATGTCTGCACGAACTAACTTTTTTTTTTTTTTAAAGGGCGAGGATCAGTACATAGAGGAGATGAGGCTCTTACACTGAAGATGTTGGTCATTCGAAGACTGTAATTTAAGGCTTGACAGTAATCAGCCTGAGTTCCTGTGGTATGGCATGAGAGGAGCAGTGTTGTCCATACCAGCCTTTAACCAGCCTTTAACACTCTGATGTTTCTGTCAGACATCATCGCTAGTGATGATATGAAGCAAACTGCAAATCTGAAATGCTATATTCACTAAAATTAACTTTCTGAAAAAGAAAAAAAGAAAAAAATGATACTTTTTGGAAGTTCAGGAAACTAATTTCTTCCTTGGGCATTTGAAAGGTTGAAAATGAGAGTGAGGATGGATGATGGGTAATGGGTGCATGTTCAGATAATATGAAACATGACAGGCAACATGCTTGTTTTATATTATTGCCTATGGTCTAATCTTGCTTTCACTGGGGTATTTGTACAGTGTAGCGCTGAAAACACAGCAACAAAGGCAAAGTGAAATAGTTTAAATTATTACAAATGCATGCATTCGTTATCAGTCAAGGTTGTTGATTATTTTCCATGACAACAGAACTTTGCAGGTTGTGAACTGAAGAGGATGTGGATAACTGCTTTCACTCACTTTGCAAAAGAGGCCATTACTTCTTAATTCCAAGAAAGAGACGCCTTGCATTATCATGGTCAACACCTATTTTAGGGTCTTTGGAAGTTCACCCACCCACAGTCTTGCAGCCCGGACAACAAGCCTTTTAATGGCTCACCACAGTGAAACACTGTTAGCGCCTTAGCAGATTACAATCAGTGTTTTTTCCCTCCAGTAGCACAATTCATATTTATGTTTTTGTTGAGAGAATTGCTCCCCTCATGTGTTGAGGCTATCTGCTGCTTCTTATTACTGTGGTTTGCTTTCATCCACTTCCAGCACTCTTCAAATGCTGCCATTGTGTGGTGCTGAAATCTGCCAGAAGACCGGAACATGGTGCAGAGAACAAAAGAGCAATTTTCTCACCAAATAAATGCCACAAAAAACAGGGTCTGTATGTCAGTTTTTCCTATCACTGTGTCACACCTGCAGAAATGAAAGCGTCATGGCAGGAAAAGATCAGTGCAACAGCTAAACCGTTTGCACTGTAACTTTGCACATATAAACACCTATAGTGTTAAGCATTGAGGAATTTCCTTAGCAGCATAGCAAGTATAGCATTGGATTAATAAAGACGAGCTTCTCTGTTCAACATTGGCATCAACATATCTTACAACAGCCCTCAGCATAAAACAAAGCAACGAAGAAACACTGCACTGTTACACACTTTGCATAAGTTAGTTGATTTATTACTTTCAATTATGACTTATGGCAAGCCTACTTTTTTATTTCTGTATGTTTTCATAAGAAAGCTAGTCACGAGATTGATTATGTTCATATAATGTAAAAAACTCATTTAGTTTTAAATGTGGTTAAATCTTACACATTGATCCATTTATATGCATTACGCCTAAGCACTAGGCGCTTTCTCTTAACCAACCACTATCAGTGTTTGAACAATAGCGTAAAATCCTTTATAACGCTGCAATTTTGCACTGCAAGACTGGATGATTTGCACAGAAGAAAGGAAAGATAGTGCCTGACAACTTTTTGTCATACAATATACTTTTTTGCATCTAATCATCTAAACAACTAAATGAGGTTTATACAGTAGTATAGAAAGTGATATGTTAGGCAGCACTAGACACAGTACTAAAGGAATCTATGGTGTAGATTACAATTAGTTTTCTATACATACCATAGCATATACATAACTGTTGTATTAAAAACTGATTAAGAAGAAATGTTGGTTTAGAAAAAGAGTCTGCAAAACAAAACAGCAAAGGCACAGGAGGCACAGTTTGAGGTTTCCAACAGTGCCTTGGCAGCAAAGAAGCACCGATTCAGAGGCCTGCCACCATTAATCGTAGACTGACTTCAACAGGATGAGGGCAGCATGCAGTACTTTTTCATTTTAATGATACAGCACCACTGAAAAAGCTCACAACCAAAAGCTGCATTAAGCTAGTCAACATTTTAATTTAGTGTTGACCTTGGTTAACTTGAGATTTTTGTTGTTGGAAAGAATGTTTTTCGTTTATTACTGTAAGTTGTGCAAAAATGTTGTCTTTTTAAGTATGCAACAGTACGTGATCACTACAGATACAATATATATACATATATATAATATTAATTAATAATCCATATATTTCACATCTAATTAAGAAGAGTCATTCAATTCAGAAATGTGCCATTTGTAACTAAAACAAACATCACCACTAACATTACGCATACATTAATGAGGCTAAATACCACAATGCATGATAAAAACTGAAGTGCCCAAAAAAAGGAAGCAGGAAGACACAGTAAATTTACAAATGTGAGCTAGAATTGGTTGGGTCATATTTATGCACAGAAGGAACCTACCGATGTGAGGTGATGGCAGGATGCGAGCAGCTCGCACAGGTCCATGGCGCACAGAGAACAGTTCTTGGGCTTCTCCTGCCAACTGAAAAATAGAAATACAAATATTTTAGAGGTCATTAAGCTTTAGCCTGACTTTCTGAACTAATTAGGGTCACTGGTTGCAATAACATTTAGAAGCATTTACTTCTACCTAAAACATAGGCACGTATAAAATGATTGTCCATCAGATAAGACTTCTTCACCAACATTGTGTAGAACCACTAGTATTTAATAACCCCCATGCATGCACAAAACTGTCCAAAGCAACAAAGGTAATACCAGCCAGTAAATGAAGTGTTCTATATAACTAATTAACACAAATACTACTTGCTGTTAGCTTGACACAGTGCACTGAGACCAGCATACACCTTGGACAGTGTCAAATAAGGAATACTGTATGATCTGAGGAATATAAGCCTTACAGCTATTCCAATTGTGTGGAATTGACTCCTCAGACAGAGAAACAGGAGAGTGCAGAAAGAGAGAGGATGGGAGACAAGGGCAGTTAAGTAATTGAAGTCTCAGCGGAACAACAAAGTAAAATCTACCAAACACAGAATAAAAGGTCATGATACAAGTGGGCTGCCTTCTCTTACTGTGACAGAGCCAACAAGGAAGAGTTGGAGATACTGGTAAAGCCATAATGTCTGTGACTATGAGCCTAGGACACACATTCTGACTAGTCTTGCTTCTGACTACATAGTAATAGTTAGAAACAGACAGGAAGACTGAAGGCTTAACAGGCTTCAGATGAGATCTTGTGAACTATTTTCTGGGTCTTTCATGTTTATACTTCAATTACACATTGTCTCTGTTTGCAAAAATGCTTTAGTGTTGTGACGGTAACATATATATTATGGTGTATAACTTATGAAGTAGGTTAAGTTTTACTGTTAACTCTATTAGAGAGAATTTGTTGCATTTCCCATGGTTAGAAGCGGAGCGTACAGCCACACTTTAAAGGACTTCAGTGGATGTGTGTGTGTTGTATATTGGGTCAGTGGTCTGTGTGGCAGTGGCTGGCGTGTGTAAGCGCAGAATGCCCCACTTTCGTCATTCCTTTATGCGTTAAATTACACTGAAACCTGCTTTATCACAAACAGTGCTTTAATCTGTTTGTTTTAAGTCTTTAAACCCATTTTAGGGGATGATCGCTCTTTTGTGCAATTAGTAGCCTTTTCAAAGTGGCGGATTGGAACTGTGTTTTTATTTAAAGTGCTTGAGGCCCAGCCTTGGAGCAGTTGTAGATTAACACTGGAGACTTATGCAGGTTATATGAACCCTGATAGCAGAAATGAAAGGAGGTTGGCAGTAGGACAGGATTCCTGTACAGGCAAATGGACTTGCAACAGGGAATAATGGAATTTGCTGGATTAAACAAGACGAGGGGAGGGCTGGAGGTTAATGCGCCAGGTTATTGTGCATTACCATGCTGCTCATCCTCGCCTTACATGGCTCTGTATGACAGACACTGTCATCAACAACATTCCTATCATTACATTAGTGGCCTGCATATGCAATATGCAAAATTGCTTTTTCAAAGAGGCTTCTCTGCATGCTACCAGTCCTTACATTCAGTTTATTTGTGATGCTTATGTTTTGGGGGAATCACAGTGTCTGCTTTTATGCTTTAATCTCTCAAATGTAACACTGTAAGCTGTCAAAGGATATCTGGGCCATATTCGCAAGTAAGCATGCTTACTAGCAGTGATGGATATAGTAGAGGTTTTGAGGTGCATTAGGGATCACACAATAACAGGTGGCTCTTTGGGCGGGCTTTCAGAATCCTCAGGTGCAAGGCATGCCTTGACGTATACTTAGTGGACAGGGCAACACTCACAGCTGATTTTATGATATGATACAATTAAAGATATTCAGTTTGAAGATCAGTTAAAAACTTCTGACCATTTCTGATACATTTCTGTAAAAGGCACTTCAGTCTCAACATGTCGGATACAAGCAGCCTCTCCAACATCTGTCACAGACCTGTTTGAGTCCAGCCACAACAGTATGAGGTATGTGAGTAATATACTCTACTTAGTACCTTTAGCTAACGTGTTGTTGGTTGATGTAACTTTAATGTTCACGGCTGCTAACATTGTCTTTAGCCACATCAGTTCTATTACCTCTACACACAGCCGACACTGCTTGTAATTTGGCAGCGTGGTGTGTAACATGGCGTAGCTAACTTGAAGCTGCATAGTTATGGTTTCACGGACAGACCAAACCACTGTTGATGCATTTCTATAGTTTGTCTGTTCTCTGAAATATCTATCAGTACATTTTTCAATAAGGTTAATTTACATGTGCTCATCTCGCCTTAAGACAAGTTAGGTAATGTTTGATTTTGACATAATGAGATTGATGTTACGGCACCTCACACACATTTAGAGCAAAGACTTCACTGATTAATATAATGTATGTGACTTAAATAGATGTCGTTAATATTAGTGATGGAAATTGTGAGCATTAAATGTACCAATGAATTCATTACTTATTTGAACACCAATAACTGACTTTGGAATTGGGAAGAGGCTGATTGGTCAGCATCAGAATAAAACTCACAATTCTTCAAATTATTTCAGTCAACATGGTTTACTTAGGAACAGTTTATTTTGGCTACTTACAGATTTTACTCAAGTAGATTAATGGGTGACTTATCTTTTACTTGAGTCATTTTCTAACAATACTCAAGTGTGGCTTTGGGGTATTTTATACAACACTGCTGTCAGCATCCATACAACTAGTCAGAGTTCCCTTTTCACCACTGTGTGAAAGCATGTGTGTACGTGTGTATGTTCATACAATGCCAGGCCATTACAGAGGGTGTTGGCTTAGCAACTGTCACAAACACTTCACAGCCACTCAAGAGCCAGAAGGCACTAAGGCACCTTAGTGCTTATTTAAAACCCTGCGAAAAAACACAGCCCAGAAACATCCCATAAACTTTCAAAACTGAAAGGAAAACAATGAGTTCAGCGAGCGATAAGAGGTCGTAGTGAGTTGAATTAAAGTGTGTCAAGTTCAGCTGAACCTGAAAAGGAAGAGTAGTCACACTAACATTATACTTTAATGGGCATTTGTAGAGTCAGCAGTGATGTTCCATTTCACCAGGACAACTTGTTCAGGAGTGTGTCACACGTTAAAAAAAATAAACGTGTTGTTTTGTTGTTTTTTATAAAAAGGTGTATTGGTGTGTTTAGGTCTCACAGGACATATGTGTCAAGTTCACCACAAAGGAAAGGAAACTAACCGCAACTCTAGTGTTATAAGAAAATGGACTGTATTGAATTAAGTTACACTAAAGCAAGGTTGCATATATTGGCCTTTTCTTTGACCTATGCTTGTTTTGCATCTATAACTGAAATGTTGTCAGAAACAGTGTATGTGGTGAACCATTTGATAAAACTGACTTCATAACTTGTCACTTTTATTGCGCTACATATCCAGAAACATATGTCGAAAGATGTCAGAGTGTGTGTTACAGCACTGTGTAGAGGACAGAGGCTGCTGTTAGAATGAAGTACTGTTGACATCATGGTCAACACTGCTCTCTAGAGGACAATACAATGCAGTGCATTACTTAACCTTTCACCTCTATTTAAAGCATCCACACAGAATGACAAAAAGAAAATGTCAACATTTAGTGCTGCTTTCAAATACCATTATAGGTCGATACATTTATCTGTTAACTTAACTGTACTTAACTGTTAGGCAGTTAGTGACCGGTGTGGTTGCAACACACAAACGTGTGGCTGCATTCCTTCCCACATTTTTTACATCTAGGAATGTTCACTGTTTTAGCCACATTGGTTTGTTGTTGTGATTTGAAACTTCTTAAATGTTGTACTTACAGAACACATTCAAGTATGAATAACAATTGTATTCCTGATTAGGTCAAGCCCACACTATATTTAATTCATCTAAAATCTTCTGTTCCAGCATGTAATAGTTCTGTAAGAAAATAAATGATACAAAAAATAGCATTTGACCCTGTGACCCTGGCCTTTATCAATTTTCTTGACTTCCATTAACATAGTACGTAAAATGTGATTCAGCTTGGTGGTGTGCACAATTTAGACATATGTAATGACAAACACTGTTGGTCCACAGAATAAGGTATTTCGTACAGTTAAGACATTAATAATTATGAACAAAAAAAAAGCCCCACTACGGTCAATTAAATTAATTATTATTACTTTTTATTTTATTATTATTATTATATTTGGCAGCTTAAAGTTTTGTGAAAATAACCAACAAACACACACGCACACAACAGACACTGCTTTTGAATTATAATTCAACAGAAATATTAAAGGTCCAGGCCAGAAATATTATATGAACATTGGACTTGAATCATTTCTCTCAGCTGCTCTGTTTCATCTGCGTGTTACTCTCAGTCTTCCTGCTGTTATGCTAGAGAACATTTACTTCAGCAACCAGAAAAAGAAACTGCAAATTATAGTGTAACAAAATACCACTTATATTTGTTAATTATGTACAATTAATTTGTGTACATTTGAGAAGGTTGTGACCTACTAACGAGATACTGAACATTTCAGGAATCTATACTAATCTATCAACAATTCTGTTTTCACTACCTTCTACAGGGGTGTCATCAAAAGTGTCATTACCAGCAGCCTTTCAGTCTGGTTCTGCTTCCAAGAAGAACCTACATAGGACCTGCATCTGCTCCGGTGCAGAAATCAAGCCTCCAACAGACGCCATCCAACCTAGGATGCTTAAAACCCAGCATATGGTCTGTTTACCCTACTTCCATCCAGCAAGCCCTATTGCAACATGCATTGCAATACTGCCAGGTTCTGCAAAAGCTTGTTTCCTCAGGACATCAGACTGCTCAACCCAAATAAATCACATGAATCACAGAACTCTGATCCATGTCGCCACGCTAAGACTTTGGACTACGCATGCAAAGACCTGCACCTTATACCTACAGTTCATCATGAACATACTAGTAAATCCTTGGCACCTATTCTCCATTACCAGTATTATCTTCAGTCAGTGCAATAGTATCCACAACTACTGTACCCAGTGCAGTATCTAAATTCTCTATTTAAGTGTACCTTCAGTGTTACCTGCTGTACTTACTTACCTGCAGTACTTACCTGCTGCATTCTCTACTTTGCTTTTACATGCCCGGCACATCAAGGTTTACATTGCACACTCAAGTGTGGCGATAACATAACTTTGTACTACTGGTGCATTGTGTGGTTGATAATAAAGTAGACAATTAACGTTTCCCTGACCTCTGATGATTCTATTAATAAAAAATAAAACAGACTTCATAAAACATTAAGGTTGTTTTTATTCAAAACAACAATTACAGTGTAATAAAAGCTCAGAATTTTCTCTCACTAATATGGTAAGCAATAAAGATAGTCATAAAGAACCAACCAGTGTTTTTACTGCATGCTTGCAAGGCCCCTAACATCACAGTGGCATCACTGACTAGTATTTTATTTCCTAGGAAATAGGAATAGGAATGTGAATAGGAATAACCTGTATGAAAATTTAAGTGCTATGGTTATAGCACAGAAACAGCTCTGACGAGAGTCACTTCACATACAGTTGCAAGAAAAAGTATGTGAACCTTTTGGGATTACTTGAATTTCTACATAAATTGGTCATAAAATGTGTTCTGATGTTCAAGTAACAACAATAGAAAAACACCGTCTGCTTAAACTACTACTGCACAAATATGATATGTTTTCATGTTTTTATTGAACATAACGTAAACATTCTCAGAGCAGGGTGGAAATAGTATGTGAACCTTTGGCCTTAATAACTGGTCGACCCTCCTTTGGCAGCAATAACCTCAACCAAACGTTTCCTGTAGCTGCAGATCAGACCTGCTCAAAGGTCTGGAGGAATTTTGGACCTTTCCTCTTTACTAAACTGTTTCAGTGCAGCAATGTTCTTGGATGTCTGGTGTGAATCGCTTTCTTGAGGTCCTGCCAAAGCATCTCAGTCGGGTTGAGGTCCAGACTCTGACTGGGCCAGTCAAGGAGGATTTTCTTCTGTTGTTGATTTGCTTTATGCTTTGGGTCGTTGTCCTGCTGCATCACCATCCTCTGAGCTTCAGTTGATGAACAGATGGTCTGAAGTTTTTCTGCAAAATGTCTTGATAAACCTTCATGAATTCATTTTTCCGTCAGTGACAACAATCCATCCAGGCCCTGAGGCAGCAAAGCCCCAAACCATGATGCCCCTCCACCGTGTTTCCAGTGGGGATGAGGTGTTGATGTTGGTGATCTGGGCCTTTTTTCTCCACACATAGTGTTGTGTGTTCTTTCCATCAACTCACTTTTGGTTCATCTGTCCACTGAATATGTTGCCAGTAGTTCTGTGGATCATCCAGCTGCTCTTTGGCAAACTTCAAACGTGCTGCAGTATTTTTTTGGACAGCAGCGTCTTCCTCCGTGTTACCTCCATATTCTCCATTCTTGGTTCATGTTTTACTTATTGTAGATTTGTCAACATAGAGTCATCTTTCCAGGACGACCAGGTCCAGGGAGAGTAGCTACAGAGCTGAGCTTCCTCCATTTGTAGACAGTCTGTCTCACCGTGGACACATGAGCATCAAGGCTTTTACAGATACTGTTGTGACCCTTTTTAGCTTCATGCAAGTCAACAACTCTTGATCGTAGGTCTTCTCAGAGCTCTTTAGTGCGAAGCTTGGTTAACATCAATGCTTCTAAAGAACAGTAAACTCCAAACTGGTGTGTTTTTATAGGGCAGGACAGCTTTAACCAACACATCCAATCTCATCACACTGACTGGACTCCAGGTTGGTTGACTCCTGTCATTAGTCTAGGGGTTCTGATACTTTTTGCACCCTGCACTGTGAATGTTTACATGTTATGTTCAATAAAAACATGAAAACATATAATGTTTGTGCCATATTAGTTTAAGCAAACTGTGTTTTTTTTAAATTATTGTTTTGTTATTGACTTCAATGAAGATCAGAATACATTTTATGACCAGTTTTTGCAGAAATCCATGTCATCCTAAAGGTTTACATACTTTTTCTTGCAATTGTACTACATAGTTCTCGTAGCTCCAGACATCGGTCTGGTTTCTGTACTCGTCCTGTTAGATCTTAGTGCTGCATTCGACACTACACTACATCTTAATGAGACTGGAACATGGCATCTGCATTTAAGAAACTGTACTTGGATGGTTTAAATCTTATTTATTGAAGAGTCAATTACTTAACCTTCCATTTGCACAGAAAGTAGCTTTGAAGTTCC
Source organism: Macropodus opercularis (assembly GCA_030770545.1). Lineage (NCBI taxonomy): Eukaryota > Metazoa > Chordata > Actinopteri > Anabantiformes > Osphronemidae > Macropodus > Macropodus opercularis. Next base: position 1,991,030 of record CM061110.1, read on the forward strand.
AGTCTATGTACAGTATGTCTCCTCTAGGGAATATTAATAGGAAACCCTCATTGTTGCCACTTAGTTATATCTGTCCATGAACCCATATGCAACAAAACAATTAGTCAAATTTCAAATTTGTTTAAAACACATAAAATAACTTCCTTCGGGAAAATTCATAAAACTGCAGCCAAAGTCTGACTGGACTTAGGAAGAGAGATCACATTTCTCCTACATTAGCTTCTCTGCATTGGCCCCCTGTAAAATCTAGAATGGAATTCAAAATTATTGTCAGGGTTTCTCTCTCTCTCTCTGTACATTTCTACAGGTACTGTACAGATATTCATTGTACATGTCATTTTTGCTCTTATTTCTACTGTTGTACTTTTCTCTCTTCTCTATCTCCTCACTTCAACCAGTCAAGGCAGATGGCCGCCCACATTAAGCCTGGTTCGATGGCAGGTTTCTTCCGATAGAGGGGTTTTTTTTCCTCTCCACTGTTGCTAAACAAATTTTTATTGATTGGTTTAAAATATTTGCTTAAGTGGTATGTGTTGGTCTGTTTTATATGGCACAAAATACAGTACTGTGCAAAAGTTTTAGGCAGGTGTGAAAAACTGCTGTAAACAAAGAAAGCTTTCAAAGAATTGTTAAACATTTATTTTCATAAATGAACAAAATGCAGTGAATGAACAACAGAGAAATCTAAATCCCATCAATATTTGCTGTGACCAGCCTTTGCCTTCAAACAGCAGCAGTTCTTCCAGGTTCACAGTGTTTGAAGGAACTGGGCTGTAGGTTGTTCCAACATCTAGAGAACTAACCACAGATCTTCTGTGGATGTAGGGTTTCTACATCCTTCTGTCTTCATGTGATCCCAGACACACATGATGCTGAGACCAGGGCTCTGTGGGGCCAAGCATCACTTCCAGTACTGACAGCACTGACGTAGTGACACCAAATATTGATTTGATTTACATTTTTCTGTTGTTCGCTCACTTTGCATTTGGTAAAGTGACAAAAATAAACAATTATTGACATTTCTGAAAGCATTCATTGTTTACAGCATTTTTCACACCTGCCTACTTTTGCACAGTACTGTACATTACACATTATATCTCAAATGAATTAACATATACAAATGGAAAACTGAACATGCAGCTTCCACTCAACCACAACAACTGAGCAACAGATCAGCCTTCATATGCAAAGTAAGACTACAATTTTGGTTTTTCTACAATTTTGGTGTCGTCAGCACTGCCACTAGTACATACAGCCTTTGCTGGCGTGGAGGCCGCTGATCCATTTTCACATCTAAATCAGTAACACGAAACAATTACTCAAAAACACCAAGCCCTTACCCAAGTAATGAATTACACCTCCTCTATACGGTGGCAGATAGTAGCTATGAAAATGCTATTGAATTGCTCAAACTAACCAACTTAGCTCTGATGTGAACCACTACAAGGAAAACAACTGGAAGCAACCTAAAAGACTGAGAAAACTAACACTAGCCACTGCTACATTAGATTTGATAAAGATAACTTTAAGAAACAACATTCCTGATGGTGCATTCAGTATGACGGTAAAATGATGACACTGGCTGCTCACTAACGCAAGTGACATAAACGTATCTTAACAAACTTACCCAACAAACTGACTCTGTCCAGTTCATGATTCAGTGTAACCTTCTCCACACTTCACTTCAGCCAAGGTTAGAATGAGAGTTTATGTAGCATCATGCACTATAAATTTCACCTGGGCGCAGGCAGGGCATGTGGACGGACCATCTGCTAAACTAAAACGTACATGCTGCAGTTTCCCTAAAATAACAGCAGGAGGCCCAAGAGTAACACAGACACACATCAAAAAGACTGGAACAGCTGAGTCATTTTCACTTAATTTCCAAATATTATGTTATTGCAGCTTTAAACTTCTAAATAATACAGTATGTGCAATTGCAGTCATGTGACCATCTCTCTGCTTGGAGATGGTCTGACAGCTTTTAACTTGTTTATCTATAATTTTCTTTCTAATCTTCTGAGACTTTGTCAGCACAGGGACTATTTTCCACCCTTTAAACAGGCAGACTGACTGATTCCAAGTTTGAAGACCTGTGCTACTAATTACAGGTCACAGGTTTAACATGTTCCTAAATCATTTCCTAGAGGTACCATCATTTTTTGTTAAGGTCAGTTTTGTTGAAGACCCACAATTCAAAAGCAGCATCTGCTTTTTATTAGTTTATTTTTTATTTATTTCATTTTTTTGTGAGTTTTATGCTTTCTTAATTAAAAAGTTATATTAACAATGTGTGCAACACTTTCTCTGTAACTAAAAATCCACAAACACCAGTCAAAGAGAGACTGAGAAAGAGAGAAGATAAAATAAAAACATATGGCAGAAGAGGTCAAACAAATGAAATAGGGCCATTATTATACTGGCCAATGACTTACAGACACACTCCAGATCTGCATGCCGTCGCTGTAACCAATCATGAGGCAGAGGGGAGGATCAGATGTACCACTGTGCAACTCTATAAACTCTGGGTTGCGGGCAGTGTCTGGACAAAAATAGTCAGACATTTACTAAAGAGAAAAAGCACTTATCCCAAAATATCCTGTATGATCTTTATCTTCTGCTAAATCTCGTTATTATACAACATCTGTTAAGAATCTTGCATGACTACTTCTTTGTCCCTTTTGCAATTACTTGGATGACGTAAAATGATCATTTTAGTGGCTTTGTCCCTGTGATCTGTATTTTGATTCTCTTGAAGACATAGAACATTCTGGAAGGCTAAGAGTTGTTGCCCTGAGGTGTACCATGTAATACTAAGAGTAAGAGTAAAAGTAATATTAGGTGTATGAGTTCTTAGGTATAACAAAGTTCAACTTTAACATAAACATGATAAGGGTCAAGTAGATTTAGCATCCATGACCACATATTAACTGTGGTGTAAACAAACTAAACTCCCTGCTTTTTGATAAAATGTACATGTTTTGTAAAACTCTAAATTACATTCTCCATTAAAGGTCAGCCTCTAACGAGGAACCTTAACTAAATAACTATATTCACAAAGTATAAGTCTGGCTTATTTACCAAAAACAGTACAGTTGGAGAAACACAAACTTACCATTAATGTCAGCTTTCTCAAACCGCACCCAGATGACTTTCTCTTTTTCATCAGTGGGTGGAGCTCCAGTATATGCCTGCATTTTGAAACAGCACAAAAAAGAAAGCTAACATTCTTCAATATGCAGCAACAGCAATAATAAAGCTGCATTACAAAACATACTTGCCACATTTAGATTATCATAATATCCCTACAAGGACTGTAAAAAGGATGGCTAAAGGCAGGAAGGTTAAGTGTTTAAACAAATAATTAGGGATCCGAAAAAAAGACATTTAAAGCAAACTGCCACAGACAACAACCATTTGTTTTGTAAGACATAACATTAGGGAAAGACTTTGCAGACTTATTTTCCTATATATAGTATATTAGATGTGGAGAAAGTGCTTTGTCATCTTCGTCAGAGACTGTTAAGTGAGCAGATAGGTAGGTCAACATCTGAAGGGCTGTTTATGTTCAAATGTAGTCCAATTTCCCATAGTTTACTGTAATTAGGATGTGATCTTTCATTAAGTCTTATACTGATCAGCCACAACATTAATGCTACTTCATGTTTTACTGGACAGTTGGTGGTGATCAACACGTATCAGAGCACACAGCAAGGAGCCAGGAGCAGAGGAAATGGGTTTTTGAACACATGCTTTTTCAGCTGTGACTCAGGTGACAGTCAGACTTTGGAGTTGCTGTGGTCACTATTTCATTAGCATTTCTATTAATAAAAAAAGAACTTTGTCCGAAATATAATTAGGACATACAAGTACTACTGTGTTTTCTTTATGAAAACAAACATCTGCACACTAAAAAGTGCAATCTTCAGTGTACAGGTAACCTGGACTGTCATAACTCAAATGTTACTTGTTAGATACAATCATTTCTCATGATATAAAAAACTTCACTGGACAAAGGGATTATGTAAATTTTATCTGACAACCCAAAAACAATTGTGTGTACATTAAAAAAACGTTACCTGCTAACAGTACAAAGACATGTTTTTTAATATTATAGTTAGATATTATAGTTTATATTATTACAATGTAATTTTATGAATTTGAAAAATAAATTAAAAACATTGGAACATGCTGTCCACGCAACAATTACAAAATGAAGAAAAATAGTGAAAACAAATATATAGGGTTAATGGCTACTGTTCAGTGATTGAGTATAGTGTACACAGAGCAGCCACATTATTAACACCCCATGTTAATGTGTGTGTAATACTGTATTTATTCAACTATGCACTTTGGCAGAACAGTGATGTTTGAACTCCTATAAAATAAATACAATTCAAATAAATGATGGATTGAAAATACCTGGGGGACCACATCCTGCAGGAAGGTCACCACACTCTCCATGTAAGACTGCTCCCTGTGACAGCAGAGGGCTCATGTCATCGCTCATGACGATACATTTAGGGACGTCACTCCTTTTTACAATGCATCAAACGATCTATATTTTCGAATAGTAGCATTGATATCTATATACAGCTGCAAGAATGTATGTGAACCCTTTGGGATTACATGGATTTCTGCATAAATTCGAATAATCAAAGTCACAACAAAAAAGAACAAAAAACAGTGTGAACAAACAAGGTTTGCAGTTCATTCTCAAAACAGCTGTCTCAGATTGCCTCTGCATGGTGGTCTTCTTGACAGACCTGGAGGGGGGTGGGTGGGACTATGCACTAAATTATATACTATATCTCAAGCTTGTCATGCAAATAAGCTTAGATTATTGACAGATCAACTAATATTTGTTTTAAAAATGCTATCAGCATAAAATTATTTCATTTATTTAAGTAATAGCGCTTAATATGACGTGGAACGTGTAATATATTTTGAACTCGGTGGAACACGGTTGCGCTTAGTGGGAACAATGAAGTTGCGCTTTGAGTAGGTAGGGTCAGAATCAGTGTTGTGGTTGAGATGCAAAGGATGTCACAGAGATGGTCTTTGGTCATTTTGGTTCTTAGACTTATCATTCTTCTTGTGTGGCGTCTCATCAGAGGAAATTTGACTTCTTCCAAGCTCCGGTAGAAGTCAGCTAAGGAAAGCAGCTGATGTTGCTTCTTCAGAGAATCATCACACTGCATTTCTGTAAGTTCTAACTGCAGACTCTCTTGCACTTCTTCTGCATTTATCATGAAGGGAGTCGAGAACAGCTTGATATCGTTCTCAATGGCAGAAAAATCTTGGAAGCGCTGAGAAATGTCTGTCATGAGAGATGTGATCACAGACACATATTTCCCCTTTTTATCAGAGAGATCTGCCTTAGGAAACACAGACCTGATTTCGAACAATGTGGGAGTTTTTTTTGGAGGAAAAATACAGTTGTTGAGCTAGTAAGTTAGCTGTCGTCTGCTTAACCTTCTGTTATTGTTCTACACCGGTTGAGGACATGTAGGTCTGATGTTTGGTTTCATAGTCTCGTCTTACATTGTACTCCTTCATCACTGTGACACTCCTTACAAATCAAACACCCACACTTCCCCTTGAGTGCCATAAAGAAGTATTTATTTTCCCATCGTGTCTAAAATTTTCTACACTAACTTACTCGTTATGTTGTGTTTCTTTGGTGTTGTCATTATCGTTGCACTGTGACAAAAGGTTTCTTTCCTTAATTTTGTTTTGTAGAAAAACTGCCTTGATCAACTCAGTAGCTCCAACTAAAGTTAAAATCAAGAAATGCAATACTCATGTGCGAGCCATATTCTGGTATATTTTTGGAATTTGCTGCGAGTCAATTGAAAATGGATCATGTGCGGCCCACGGGTCGTAGTTTGGACACCCCTGGCTTAAACTTACAGTATACTACTTAAACATTATATGTTTACATGTTTTTATTGAATATAACATGTAAACATTCGCAGTGCAGGGTGGAAAAAGGATGTGAACACCTCAGGTAATGATTCTACAAGAGCTAATTGGAGCCAGGAGTCAACCAACCTGGAGTCAATGTGGATTCTGGTCACTGACGGAAAAATGAATTCATGAAGGTTTATCAAGACATTTTGCAGGAAAACATCAGACCATCTGTTCATCAACTTAAGCTCAGAGGATAGTGATGCAACAGGACAATGACCCAAAGCATAAAGCAAATCAACAACAGAACGGCTTCAACAGGAGAAAATCCTCCTTCTGCACTGGCCCAGTCAGAGTCTGGACCTCAACCCGACTGAGATGCTGTGGCAGGACCTCAAGAAAGCGATTCACACCAGACGTCCAAGAACATTGCTGCACTGAAACAGTTTAGCAAAGAGGAAAGGTCCAAAATTCCTCCAGGCTGTTGAGCAGGTCTGATCTGCAGCTACAGGACATGTTTGGTTGAGTTTATTGCTGCCAAAGGAGGGTCGACCAGTTATTAAGGCCAAAGGTTCACATACTATTTCCACCCTGCTCTGAGAATGTTTACGTTATGTTCAATAAAAACATGAAAACATATAATGTTTGTGCAGTAGTAGTTTAATCAGACTGTGTTTTTCTATTGTTGTGACTTAGATGTAGATCAGAACACATTTTATGACCATTTTATGCAGAAATCCATGTGATCCTAAAGGCTTCACATACTTTGTCTTGCAACAATACATAAAGAGGGTTACAACATTGTATTGGTATACATAAATGAAAAAATGTTGGATGCAAAACTCAAGATAAAGTGAATTACTGTATATAGCGTCACACTCATCAAGAAGTCTTTCTTCTTGGCACCCAGTGATACAAACAACAAAGATATATAGTGAATATATATTCAAATAAAAGACTAATAACGGAATTCTGTTCTTACGTAACAGCCTGTGCTCGCACCAGAACCCCTCCAGCACATCGACTTGGTCTTCGTGGAGAATCAGAAGCCATTTAGTCTCACTTTGTTTTCGGGTATATTTGTCTGTCCTGTAAATGTACAAGGAAACATTTTATGATAACGGAAAAGTGCCAAACTAAAGCAACGGCTTTGATTGCATAAGAGCACATAGCTACATCATATAAATCAGGGACAAAACAAAGGTTTAAAACAGACATGGTGACCAATGTTTACTGTACAACTGAAATGGACAAATCAATCTGTATATTATTGTCGCCTTGCTAAACTTAGCACAGTCTACTTCAACTTCCAAGCTTTATACTGGTTCCAGGTGTTTTATTATCCATCTCAATAAATCAGTGGGCATGGACAAAAGACAAGACCCCATATTATAACAAGTTACAACAACAACTGCATGCATCAATGACCATTAAGTCATGTCGGTGTAGCATAACCAAAGCAAGATTTATCACAGTTCTATTCAACGGCTCGGCTGTACTAGAATTGGCTTTAGCTTGACTGTAATTTGCAGCCAAATAATCATAAATTAAATGATATCAGGTCACACAGTTGTTATTATTGCTGTCAATTAGACAAATAGTATGGCAACAGTTTAACTAGTAACACAGCATGGACTGTTAACATTTAGATACATGGAAAAGGTGAGAAAACCTTTTACTGGTAAACAACTTGCAGGAACATCAATGAACTGTGCTGCACTGACTTGACTCTCGCAGGGCCTTCGAGGAGTCAAAACGACCCCACTGTAAACTAGGGGGCGCTAAAAACACACACAAGGGTTGGATGAAACGGCCTTTGTGGGTGTTACATCCAAGCAATGAACACGTGTGGGTCTACGATGAACAAGTTCATCCAACCCTTCATCTAGATGAAGCGTGTTGTGATTTATCGTCTGTTTGCGGCTGTTTTATCCAACCCTTGTGTGGTTTTTGACATTTTCACCCCTTGAAGGTGGCGCCAGGTTTAACTGTGACTAAAGGTCAAACCTGGATTGAACGGTGGTATCTTTAATGTAACTTTGTGACTCTCTTCCAAGCAAATAGCAGAATACACCCTTGCCGTCTATCCTGAACATGGTGATGGAATTGTGCATGTCTGGCCTCCAAACAAACTTGGAATTCCCAAGTACAAGCAAGAGAACGATGGCGTAAAACGTCTGATGCCATCATTGAACGAAATAAGCTAGTGACACACATGAGCCTGCATGTTTAACAGAACTGCCCAGTGCTCTGGTTGATGCACTGGGGCTTGTCGTGCTTGTATCTCATTAGGTCCACTAACAGTGAACAGTACCCACGACCTACTATCTCACTATCTCACTAACCACACACTGACGCTAGTTATGGAGGATGTCAAAACCAGGAGACGCTATAGGCTGGTTCCATGCAGTTAACAGCCCGGACTGAGTCTCGAAACTTGGTCGTTTTAACCTCGGTTACGTTGTCCAGCACGTTTCCAGCTCGCTTTCACCACTAATAAACAGCGGAGCCATAGTAATGACTGCTGTCAGGTCAACACAATGCATCTACTAGCTACAGCTACAGTTTGAGGAGCTAGCGCTGCTAGTTAGCAGTAGCGGTTAAAGCTCCCTTGTAGTGCTAAAATGAACCCCGAGAGCTCGAGGAAGAGGCTACATTCGCTAGCCTAAGCTACATGGCATTCCAACGACCGCAGGTACAAACCCAGACGCTGAACCGCCACTTTCCTTGATTGTAGACTTGTGTGGTGCACTGAAGAGCTCAGCAGCAACAACGTCAAAACACAAACAGACTGGACCTGCGGAACTGTGTTTGTGTAATTGGAAGCCAATGAGAGGACACACATGCTTTCGTTAGGCCAATCGGAGAAAAGGAAGGCGGGACTAATGGCTGCGTCGTCTATTGAAAACAATACACTACAAAATCAAACACACTGGGGTTGTAGGACAGCGGTTAAGGGCCTGTGCTGGAAGACGACGTCGTTTGTTTACTGACCACTGAATGTTCTGCCACGTGGCAGGGGGAGGTTGGCACCATCCTTAACAGAAAGAGATGAGTAGTAATTCAACCGGAAAAGTTGGGACTTGTGAAATATGAATAAAATAATGGCGTGTGTGATTTGAAAATGTTTTAGTTTTCATTTTATTCAAATTCTGGTGTTGTGTTGTGATTATCCAGCAACTTTGCTGCTGTGCCAGCCTAAGCATCAGGGACCACACACTGGGTCTAAGTGTATGAAAGACTTATTGTAATTCATACAAATGAGATATTATTATCATTAATAATAGTAGTAGTTGTAGTAGTGGTGAAAACTGGGAATGGGCTGGTACATTAATTGTCATTACAGCAAGCAAGTTTAAAAGTCTCTCTCACATGACTTACTGTACACAGACTTAATTTTTTTATTAGATACTAATGTTTCACTACTGTCCTGGTGTGAATAGGCTTGACAGGAGGACAATAGACAGTATGTTAAATGGTCTGCACTTGTATAGTGCAGTTCTACCTATTGCTGCTCAATAGGTTCGCTCACACAAACACGCACATTCACATCCTTGAACTAGTGTTCTGATGTTGTCTCCTAGACACCTCCCTGAAGGCTCAGGGTGTGTCTATCTCTGTGACACACTACTTCTGGCCTCCTAACCCTGGAGGCAGGGGGGGGTCTGCTTACTGGGTCTCTTCTGAGATGGTGGCCATGTATGACCATCTGTTGTTTTGCTGTGCCACTAACTTGTTAGTTGTGAGTGCTGTATCTGATCAAATGTGCTATTATTATTATTATTATTATTATTATTATTATTACAGGTTCACCCTGGACAGGTCGCCAGTCTGTCGCAGGGCCACACATATAGACACACAACCAGTCACACACACAGTTTTCCAATCAGTCTAACTGCATGTCCTTGGACTGTGGGAGGAAGCCGGAGACCCCGGAGAAAATCCACACAGACACGGGGAGAACATGCAGACTCCACACAGAAAGGCCCCCAGTCATACATAGAGCATCATAAAAAATAAACACGACTGACCAATCTAGGAGTATACTGCATCCTGTTAGAATCCGCTGTGTGACTTCTGGTTTTGTGCTCTTATTTTGAAGGATCTCTTTCTGGTTTACTTGTCTGCATTCAGGTTGCTTTACTCATCATGATAATTGTTTTGCTTTTTGCCAAAGAGGATATCTTTAACTTGTGTTAAGGATTGTTTTTTTGTTATTTTTATGTAGAGGATTTTTTCAGGACTCAGTTTAACCTCTCTGTTCATGTTAGTGGTCAGGATGGGGTTTGGGCAACTTGTATCTAAGACTAACTAAGAAGAAATGTATTTGAGGACATGCCTATTACGCTTAGTGTCAGACCTGCTTCCTGTTTTCCTCATAGTTATATTTTACCTACTGAAGTTTATGTCCACCTGTTTTGGTTGGATTCTAGTTTTCAAATTGGAGGATATTTTTTTATTTCACCAGCAGTCACCAGCTGGGCCATTACCCCATCTCGACAGGAAGGATAGACATCTATCATCCTCACTTGCTCCATTCTTCCGCTGTTGCTGCATCTCCTCTCACCCCTTCCTAAACTGTTGCTGGAGATCTGTGGACACAAATGAATGAAGTCTCTTGTCTGTCAAGACCTGCTCTCCTGTCCCCAATACAGAGTGAAGTCAATTCAGTTGGGTGCTGATGTGAATCTCGTCTTTTGTTGTGAAAAGGCCTTTGCCACCTCAGGGAACAAACCAGACTTTTTCTTAGAGAACATGCAACTTGAAGAAACCACCCAGCCTCAGCTCAGCTACAAGCAGCCCTAGTAAGATTTCTTTGAGTACTTATACTAAGTAAGTTAATCCACATCTATGCCTCGTGAAGAGTGTTTGCCTCTTCAGAAGGCAATGAAAAGCTAATGAAAAGACCCACCCATCCTATCTAGACCTCTCTCTGGTGCCCATTCCCACCATCTCATCTCCATCTTTGGTTGGTCAATATCTTCCTTCTGTGGTTAGTTGCCAAGAGAAGCAGTGATTAGATGCATCATCACAGTTACATTGTCACTGTTCCCACACTTTCCCATCTCCCCCTGGCAGCACTGAATCTCATTCTACTCCTCCACCAACCACACTAATAATCGGTTACTAAACTAAATAATTTTCTCCTTAAATAATGTCTCCCTCTAATCCCACTAGTACATTATCCTTAAACTGCCACATAAAATTAAATCTCTCAAGTGCCACAGTGACTCATCTAGAGCAAACATGCCAAGAATCTGGGCTGAATGACTTCTTATTTGTATGGAGACCCACCTCCACCTTGAACCCATCATACTGCACATCTCACCGCTGTCATGCTGGCTGCATACATATCTCAGCCTTCACATATGCCTCAAGACAAAATATGGAGTGGTGTATTTTTGTAAAATATTAAATTTTGTAAACTTAACAAGTACATATTAAAATGACAATACAATGTTGGATGTCACACACAGCGGCATACAAACTCATAAATGTAACTTCATATGTATTATTCTAAAACACAAAAAACAGGCAAAACTCACAGAGTTAAGAATTGCATTCATGTTCTCCCCTTGTCTGGTTTTCTCCAGGTATGTCTGAGAAAAGTCCAAAAACATGCAGTTGACTGGAGATTCTAAGAGTGAGTGTGTAGCCCTGCGATGGACTATAACACTGGCTTAGGCTCCATGCCAGAAGCAGGACAGTGAATGAGTCTTCCACGTCCAGGATGTATTTGGCACCCTTCTTCCTCACAGGACTGCTGCAGTTCAGGCTTTGTCCTAGGACACGTGGTGTACACAGCCCAGATCATTCCACGATTCCTCTACTGGGGTGTGGGTAACGCTGATGTTTCTTTTTATTGATGTCTAGATGTTCTTTTCTGTTTGGTGTTATTGTCTTGCTGCCTCAGTCGGGTTCTATTGAGCTTCAGATGTTGGACAGCCACAGAGATATTGTCCTGCAGGTTGCAAAACGTGAATTTATTTTCTTCTTCACCAAAACTGTGCAGGTTCTGATGCTCTCTTCACCGTACGTCACTGTAGGACTGATGCTGCCTTGTCACGGTATGTGACATGTTTGTGATTGTGGAGCGCGTTGCTTATCCTGTGTGCCACTGGCATCTGTGCACCAGCATTGTTCCAGTAATGTTGCAGAGGATAAGGTTATCATGGTAAAATGTTAAATATAAATTTGTGGCCTACATAGCCACAGATCTATGATATTATTGATGCTGATAAATAGCCTCCTTTTTGCCCTGTATAACAATGACTTGTATTTAGCATCTGAACAGAAATAAGCTCATGTGCACTGCTGTAAATAGTCAAGGCACCTCTTGTTTGACATAACTGACCAACATAAACACGTATCTTTTTTACATGCATGTACAGCAAGACACACAAATTGAAAGAGAAACGAAACTATTCAACATGAGTTGTTGTGATGTAATTAAGTTTCATTTGATGTGAAAAATTATTCAAAGTCAATGAGACGGAAAGTGTTCAGCAGTCTATCACAGGAACTGGCATTGTTTACTTCCCTCCAGCACATCATTTGCTCTCTCCCACAGTCACAATTATTCTCTCTGTCTTACTGTCATGCACATTCCACTACAGTGTATCACATGCCTCATTTAACTAGACGCTAGTGTGTGCATGTGTGTGTGCAATCCCATATGTTTCCAGTGCTGCATTGTTTTTTTTTGTCTATTTGTTTTCATTTGGATATCAGTTGATGTTTCGATGCATCTGTCATAAGACAAAACCTCCTTGTTGAGTTGTGCTAAAAACTGTTTTATTCCAAAATCTTTTTGATAGTTTTTCTTCTAACCAATTTACTTCTTGTATGTATAAAGGAAAACCCCTGTTAAGCCATGTTCATTGTGTATTCTAGATCTGTTTATCTACAAAGAGTTGACTTATTTGACTTGTATGTTGCCAGTCTGATTTAATCCCTTTTGAATTTGTGCCTCTCTATTATTTTTGGGCATCTTCACCATTGTTAGTCCATGCGGGCTGGGAAAAGCAAACGTCCTCCTCCTCAGCTTCTTCATATTTACAGTGGAATTCCACGTAAACATCAAACTATCAGCAGATCTGAATGAAGGCACAACAGAAACATTTGAAGATCAAATGAAATTTCCCTGTTTAATTTGTTTATCTAACAGAAACACTGCATTTTTAAAAAGGATATGTGTTGTCTTCTTCTGATATGCTTATGTGGTACCTGATCGTTCACTCCGAAGACACCTGTTATCAGATCTGTGTCAGTGACCGTATCAAAATTAAACAGAAAATATCAGAGCTGCACATTTCTACAATACATGCAAGGCATGTAAAACACAGTAAAACAGGTAGAAAGCAGGAGTGACATTAGAAAAATGTTACGGCAGCTGAGCGAGTACGACTGGTTACTGTCCCCTCTGCATCGCTTCAACGTGTTGCTGCAGTTTTGGCTCTTGTCCATCTGATGGCAGTATGACTCCAGCTCTAAAACATCCACTGAATCCTCTCTCTTTGTTCTCCTGCCAATTTTGCCTCTTCTGCTGCTTTCCCCCCCTTTACAACATCTATGAGAGGAGAGAAAACAAGAAAAAAATGTATCCCCGGGTTAAAATAAATAGCCTTTCACAGTTAATTTAATTGACTATTTTGTACAAAATCGAGGTAATTCTGCCTTGGCTGCAATAGCAAACAAGAATAGCTTTGCCTTGACAATCAGTTACCATGCAAACACAGAAAAAGGCTTTAATTGGCTCCTATCACAGAGACGCCACGGCTGAAGTTTGTTCAGACATTATGAGGCACCTGTTTTCTTAAATGTTGTTACAAAAACTGCACTCAATAGAAATGTTATTTAAAATACTTAGTTAGAGTTAGAGAGACACAAAATATACAATAGGAACATTAAATACAATAGATATATAAATATATGTTTGTTGTTCCATATCCATATTATACAATCAATAGTCCCTATAAGGAATCTTCAGCTCTTTCATAAAATCTTAGCAGGGAAATTATTATAAGTGTGAAATGTATTTTGGTAAAATAGAGCAAATTACTGTTATCATTAGCTTTGAAATTGTTAACATTATGTTTCATTATGGTCCGTGGTGTGAAACACTGTTTTGTGTCCTTTCAGGAATTTGGAGTGGAGGTCAGTGTCCAGAAGTGCTTCTTATCCTTAACTCTCTAACTTCTTAATCATCTTTCTCTCCTGCTGGCTCTGTGCATGTGTGGCTGTAGGTGTGTGTGCATGTCCCTCAGCATCTGCCTGTGAAACAGAGAGTATGTCCGTCGGAGGTGTTGCTGTTCTCGCCTGTCCTGTTACCTCCAGCTGTGTGTCTACCGCCCCCCGTAGGCCATCCGAGGTTACCCCACGCTGACCTGTTTAATTGTCTGCCTGTCCCAGTGCCCACCGGTGAGTATGTGTGTGTGTGATCCTGCTGCTCTGAGGAGGACAAGGGCAGCAAGATACACACACGCGCACACGCATGGTGTAAGAGCATTAAAGCACGCGGCGTCTCTGTCAGATTCTGTCAGGCACACTCTGTAAGTGTGTGTCCCATTAAAACGTGCTCATATCAAGGAGCTCCTTTCAGGTCTACCTGTTGTTTTGATTGCACTGAAACATGTGCAAACATTTCTGCCAACAATTTAGTAACTGTAGCTTCACATTATGAATTTTAGAAACAGTCTGAGCTGCAACTTCATATACTTAAGATGACTTCCATACAACAAAAACGCATCCATCATCTCAACTGCCTGAGGGTCGTAAGGGTCACGGGGTGCGGGAACCTACCCCAGCTGTCTATTGGGTGAGAGGTGGGGTTCACGCTGGACACCTCGCCGGTCACACGACCACATATAAACAACCGTTCACACTCATGAGTAAGTTAGTGTCTCCAGTTAACTGCATGTCCCTTAGACATCCACACAGTTTGCTGGAAATTGAACCCAGATCCCTTTGGCTGTGAGGCAACACCACCATGCTGCCACCTTACATTCACTTATACAAATTACAAATGAAGTTGTTTCAGCATTACACATTTTAAGTACACTAATTATCGGATAACTGGCAGTATACTCTAGTGCACTAACATGGAGCACATCTGGCAAACTATTATGTTCCCTTGAGAAAAGGAAGTTTGGCTCCGGCTGCCGAAAAACAAGCGTGTAAACAATGAACAATGTATATGAAGGAAAATCCAATCCAGTACTTGCACATCAACTGACGGTCTACTTGAACACTTGTAGGACAGTAGGGCGGCTGGTGTTAGCGCTGTTGGCCCACAGCCCAGGTTCCGTAGATGGGTCCACGCGGTGCCTTTCTGTGTGGAGTTTGCATGTTCTCCCCATGTTTGCGTGGGTGTTCTGGTTTCCTCCCACAGCCCAAAGACATGCAGTCAGATTGACTGGAGGCTCTAAATAGCCTGTATGTGTGAGTGGTTGTCTGCCTATATGTTGTCCTGCGATGGACCCTGTTCAGGGTGACTCACCTGGACGTCTGCAACCCTTATGAGTGAATGAGTGTAAAGATTAGTCTTATTACAAGAGTGAGTGGCTGTGAAAGTCTCACCTGCTGTGACTCCTCCTCCCACCGTTACAGGTCATTCATTAAATTTGACTGATTTAACTTCCACCTGAAACAGCCTTGTCTTAAACAACCACACAACCAAATCACTGTCTGTAGTGATGTTATTCAACTGTGTACTTGTTGCCACATACTGCAGCTTTCTTACACATGAAGTGACTAAACAGAATTAGTTTCTTTAATATTTATTTCCCTACATACTGTAACCATCACCGCCAGTGAATGTGGTTGCTGCATTTGACAGAAAGCGTATCTTGTATTTGGCAAACTGTCCTCCAGAAACTCCTGATTTCTTACAATACGTTCAACAGTGAATTTCTTCCCAGCCACAAAAATCATAGTGGTCCACATTGCACACAAATGTGACGCAGCACTTGAGAGTAGTGTGGGTGAGACATTTGTAGACATGTCTAGACAAAGGTTCCCTATGCTTGTAAGGACACTTTGTGTCACATGTTGCTACGCCATCTGGTGATGATCCCAGGTGTGGATCGGAAGGTTGCGCCACCAAGCCAGAGGAGCTGAGGCTGAAACCCCTCGGCTTTAGGCCACACGCGCGGTGTTTTGTCATCCTGCCATTTCCATTTTCTCACCCAAAGCACAGATGGGACGTTTAGGTGTTTTGGTTGCGCTGCATAATGTCCATTAGGTAATGGATGTTTTACTGAACTTTACTGAACTCTTGTGACTTGTGAACCAGTCAGCCCTGTCAGTGTGCATGTCCTTTGGCTTTTGCTGCATCTTCTCGCACTGATAAGGTTATAGTTTAGTTTTTAGCCTGTAAAATGTTTTCTTTACGTCTCAGCTGTATTTCCTGTGGTGTGAGTTCATCATGACCAGAGAGAAACAATTACGTCAGTGCATTTCATTCATATTTTAGAATCATATCTAAATTCTTAACCACATGATTAAAGTACATTAAACCGTACATAGATAACAGACATAATATAATTTCCAGAATAATTCATCAGAAGGTCCACATTCATATATGGACAAAACACGTTATATCAACCTGTGTCTTTAAGTCATTCATATTTTTATCTCTGGACTTCAGAGGAACACGTTCTTGTAGATATGGTGTTGACATGCTCTGAAGTGGACTTGAATATACCGTGGTTATGGAAAAGAAAACGTATCTAAACTCTGTCAACTACTACATGCCTGGGTGTGGTAGAGCCGTTAGCAGCGTTTCAAGCTGCGGTCAGCTGACTGCTGAGCCTCTTTGGTTTGTAGAAGTGGATTTCCTTCAGGGGATCTCGCTTGGCTTCTGCTTGTGTTTTTCCAACCATAAACTCTGGAGGAACTGCTGCTTTCTTTGTCTTTTCCAGGTCTAGGTATGGCTGTAGCATGAGCTCTACAATCCAGGTACAATTATCTGTCAGGAGATGGTTTCACTCACTAGGTTTACCAATAAAATGCATAAAGTTATCCTCTGGGTCCCTTACCGTATGTACCCTTGCATTCTTGAACTAGCTGTGAAGCCCCCCCCCCAGTAACCACCTTCTCGCATTTGGAGCCACAGAGAAGAGGAGATGGAGAGACAAAGTGTGTGAATACTGACAAAAGTCAAGTGACGTACATCATATAATGGGTTAAACGTATTCGCCTGTTACTGCGGTGGCAGATGACATGTCTGACACAAACACAGCTCTCTCTTAACTGTATTTGAGTTGTGCTGCCTGTCTGTGCTTGCGCTGACCCATGCTGTGAACCTCGTTCTGCTGAACCCAGCTGGCTCGATGCAGTGCACAGCATGGAAAAGGAGCTAACAACCCAAGATGAACATGAGAAGACAAGCACAGTGCACTTCCTACGACTTCCTCACAATGAGCACCCATTGGCTTGCTAGTGCACAGCCACAGCTGCCGCATGCTGGATTTGTATTAGCACTAACTTAACATGCCGTATAAATAAAACAAAAGAACGCACAATGCAGATGGAAGCTACACAAAGTAGACAATCCACTTACACTACCATGTAAGTTATCCTAAAGAATGTGTAATTCCCAAAAGCGTCATGAGTCATTTTCCTGTGGATGCAGCATTATTTGGCCTCATTTATTCACCAAACCTGAGCTACCTGAATGTGGATGTGAGTCAGTTTGAGTGTCATCTCTCAAAAGCGTTTATTGCTGTGGACACTGGCACCAGGCCTGGTCTCTACCCATGAGGCCCAGCTGGGCTCGGCCCTAAGGGACGATGTGGAGCCATCCTCCCAAGGACCCACCATCCACAGCAGTGAGGGTGCAGATCTGGCAGCAGTCTGGCACTATGAGGGGGAAATAGTTCAATTGTTTTCTTGTACTGCTCATATTTACATGAACTGAGTGAGGCTCAGTCTAATTGCGCTCCTATCACAACGCATTCCTCATGCTTTCACACCTGAATACATACTGTATTGGATATCAGCATATGCATCACTGCCATGCCTAATGGGGTAAAAGGAGACAGCTCTCTTCACGACAGGACAAGACTTGGCAGCAAAGCCAAAAAATAAAGTGCAGATTAATATGAAATGTACACATAGGATGAGAAGTAGGATCTTTGCAGCAAGTCTGTGAAGTGAGAGCTGAGAGGGATTTCATAGTGTGCTCTCAGTTGTGGATCATAGATGCTCAGCCACCCCAGGGCAGCACAGGGCATCAGGATGAACAGGTCAGGAGAGGGAGGCTGACATGTTTTTTAACTCTGTGTGTGTGTGAGTGTGAAGATCACGGGTGTGTGGGGGCTATTAGTGGGAGGCGTGTGACTTGTGGGGTGCTTGTGGTAGGGTGGATACTGTGGTGTGTGTGTGTGTGTGTGTGTGTGTTTGCGCTTCCATGCCAGCCCCCAGGCCAGCCCCATAGTAATTACACACTCCAGTGGCTGGACTGGGAGGGAAATTGAAGGCCTGGGCAGGAGGCCCCAGCTGCCTCAGTCTCCCTCTCCATCAGCCTGCTGCTGATTGAGCTTGCCTAGCACACACGCACACAAATTTATAAATATATATTTTGCGATAGCCATGATCGTACATGCACACTTTTGCATACACAAGCACCATCTCATTCTTTCTCTCGCTTTGTTTCACACACACACACACACACACAAACTGTCGCGCTCTCTCTCTCTCTGCAATCCTCTGAGGAAATTCTGCTTTGTGTTGCAGAAATGAGATTCTCACACACCCACCCTTATTTACCAGCCCAGACCTATGAAGGGTGGGACTACGTGAGAGAGTGAGTGCTTGGTGTTCATGTGTGTGCATGCGTGTCTACAGTTGTGTGTGTGTTGTGGAGATGGCGGTATGAGCTCAACAAGCCAGCTTCATTTCTTTTCTTGGTGATGACATCCTCAAATCAAAATGGCTCTTCTATCATCTGGACTGAGGAGGTTCAGGTGGAAACATATATATACATATATATATGAGATGTTGGGAAACGATGTAATGGAAACCTAGAAATGTTAAAAAACAACACACATGGCTTTCGTTGATTACCCAGTCCTGCTTTGTGCGGCATGTCCACATCCATCACTCGTCTGTGCTGAATACGCCCTGGCCTGCTGCCAAACACTGTCATTCCTGATCAAGATAGTTAGGTATGGTGGCAGGGAGAGGCGGCGCTAGGTTCAGGTTGGGCTGCTTCACAGCCAAATTGGCATTTGTTTCTCATCTGTGTGTTTTCGTGTCTGCCACACATAAACCATGGACGTCTCTGGCACTGTTTATACAGAGGTTCTGTAAGGCTGATAGTCCCAGTTCTGGAATAAAAGTCCCAGAAACAAATGTTGATCACCCAGGACATTACTGATGCACATGGTGCCGCTCATGGAACCTCAGTGTCTATTTTTGTGTAAGTACAGTACAATATGATGTTTATTCTGCGTGTGATAGAAGTGAAGATGTAAGATGTAACAGGGTATGTGATGGGGGTGTCACAGCCCTTTTCGCATTTTTATGGCCCACATACTTCTAATTAAGCTTTTTTCCAGCAGCAGCAGCAGCAGAACATTTCTGTCCCAAAATAGCTGTCCATATTGACCACTGTGCACAAAAGGGTTCAGTTGTTTCTGTATTTGCTTGTTTGTCTGCTTCTTACCTATTTTATCCCGTATGTTTTATTGTGTTTTATTTAACAGCTTGTCCAGGGACTAAGGTTGCAAATTAGCTAAAAGACTGGCACATTTACAGGAATGATGATTAATGTGCATTGTTCTTGTACAAAGAAGCAAATAAAAACATTGTGGCCCAAATTATAGAGCCCTTTCTTCTTCTGTAGACCATGAATGAACCAAACGAACAAACAACTGACACATCTTCCTTTGTAGCTTTTGTGCGGTTAACTGCCCAGAGTCACTGGAAACTGTGGCAGGTTTGTGTAAAGTGAAGAAACTATTCATAGTTTACAGGACTGTCATGATATTATTAGGATCCTAGTAATTGGAAACTGATATATAAAGGCAACGTCATTTTTAAGAAATCCGGCCTTTTAATCTGCATGAATTCCTGTCCCCAGTCACTGAGGCTGCAAGCCATCATTCTAGGAAAAAAACAGTTCGTGTAGAATTTGTTTGACAATGCACAATGCTTGCGACAGTGAAGGGTTTGAAGGAGAAGCATGTCCAGAACACAATAACATACACTTAGATGGATAACAACTTTACATCATTACCAAAGGAGGAGCATGTCAAACGAACCACAGTGGAGGGTTGCACTGTGTTACTTGCAGTGACAGGTTATATACACCTTCCCTAATGGCCTAACATAACCAGAAATTGTGATCATAATGCTAATGTTAGGCAATGGTTGAGTTAGATCTACATTAATGGGATTCAAATGTCATCTGAATGGTTGTTGTCAGTGGATGTTATGCTCAGATTCATGGCCACAACAACAAGCCTTGGTTTTAGGGACATTACATTTTACTTTCAGGCTAAACACAGGAAACAAACTGTTGTCTCTTGTTTACTGGTGAACCAGAGGAGTCGTGGACATAATAACTACGAACTTGATAACATTCAAATCATCAAACAACGTGACAAATAAAAGGAGAAAAAACAGATTGTACATGTTGGTTTGACCTCATGCTTGTCACTTCTGTTGAGTATTTGGCTGTGATTAAGTCACTCCATTCCCCTCCGCCTCCTTTTCGCCTCCTGACTCTGTGTATTGCTGTGGCGGGGTGAGGAGGG
The DNA here is from genome assembly GCA_030770545.1 of Macropodus opercularis. Classification (NCBI taxonomy): domain Eukaryota; kingdom Metazoa; phylum Chordata; class Actinopteri; order Anabantiformes; family Osphronemidae; genus Macropodus; species Macropodus opercularis. Next base: position 2,011,702 of record CM061110.1, read on the forward strand.
TGTGTGGCGAGAATGAGGCAGATTGTGCTTGTGTGTCTGAAACCGTGGTGTTAGCGGAGGAGGGAAGCTGTCTCTTTGAGGATTCGGCTCGCTTGCTTCGCCTTGTCTCGCCTGCCTGGCTCTTTGAAGCTGTTCGATGACCGCACAGGGCAACATCACCGCAGGTGGGGGTGGGGTGGGGGGTTGTTGGTGGGAGGCGATAGAAGCCTGTCATTTGTATACAGCTGTTTCTTTCATCTTGTCCAGCTCCCCTCCTCTCCTCCTCTTTCACTCCTTCCTTTTTCTGCCCTCTCCTCTTCTATTTGTCTGTTGCTTCACTCCATTCCTAAGTCCCCTCCAATCTCTTTAAAGAAGTTCTGCTGTGCCGTCAGGAGAACCACAGCAAGTTGCAGCGAGTGAAAGTAACTGTCAAACGCCCAGGTACAGTGACTATTATTAAAATCAAGCAATAAAATGTGTGCGACATTAGAATTTTTTGATGTGCACTGTGTACAGTATCTCATCCACGCTGTCCAACTTGTTCTGTATCCCTCCCTCCTTACTGTTCAACCAACCAACCTGAGAGGAGTAGGAGACAGCAGCCCAGAGAGCCCCACATAAACCTAGGAATCCTGAGACTAAACAGGACATTTTGTAGGAGAACCTCAATGATGTCCATGTCAATTATAAATGCACCAGCTCACCTCATCCTACAGATGCTGGCTGAAAGCGAGCTGCCTCCCAGAGCGCAGTGAATCCTGCCCAGGCAGCTGACGGAGACATGCAGCTCGAGCTAGAAAACTATAGGCCACAGGATTAGTAATGCTTAGACTCTTATGGTTATCATTTAGTGTTAATTATGATCAATACTGAATCAGTTGATGAAATTTGCTATTGAGTGGTAAATGTCTGTAATTAATTGTGTACAGTTGTGTAACATTGGCTGGATTCAGACACAAAGAGTTAATTCCAATTGTCGCTAATTTAGACTTACTGTATATTCCACAGTATTGGTGTCATTCGTAAACAAAATTTGAGACGGTTTGTTCCTAATTTATCCTTGATAATTGTCATATTTAACTAATAATCAAACCTATGCTCCTTTAAATCCCTGCATAATTGGTGCCTTGTGTGAGGCCATGTAATACTAATTAAACGTGTGCTCCCGGTCAGACTGTAACGACTGCGTTGTGATTAAACATATTGTTTGATTGAAAAGACTGCAAGGAGATTGGGGTTGATGGTGGTTGAATGGTAAACTTACGTCCAATGTGAGGTTAGGTTCAGTCTGGATAGTGTTAGAGAAAACATTGTGTTTTATTCAGTGACCTTGAACACAACTATAAGAATCAACAAATTGAGTCCATTAATCTAAGTATAATTGCACATGTGTTTGTTTCATATATTAGTTATGTGGATTTAATGTAAATGCATGTGTGCTTCCAGTGTAGTTGTATAGAATCAGAACCTTCAGAGACAATTATGGATCCAGTGGAAGGAGAAGCACTGTAGCAATTCTTACTGTATGCTAAAAACGATGCAAAAAAAATGGAGCTCCTCATATTTTATAGTCCTTGCACCAAAACAGTTAACAATCCCTTCTGTTCTCACCATAATCTACACGTATCACATATGCCTTGATGTGTTGCTACACCAATTAGCAGCAATTAACACTAGCCCACTGAGCACCTGCGCTTCGAGCTCTGACATCTGGGTTGCATTATCACAAGTATGTTGTAGCATTATCAGAGTGATGCTGGAACAGTGCAGCTTCCCACCAGGCTCCTGTCTGTCCCTTGTTGCTGTTTGTCTCTTTCCCAGTTTAAATTGCAGTATTTTCTTGTATTATAAAGGATGTTGTGCTGAACTTATCGGTCCATATAATTTAACACAGCACCTCTCTTGTTTTTCAAAGGCCACCCAAACGTCAGTCAAGCACCTTTTCTCTTATGAATGAGCTTCATCACCTATGTGCTATCTGCCATGTTGTTGTAAATGATTGTTTTTCATTGAGTTTCCTGAGTACCCTGGAGAAGTTGAGAGACTGCTCTATACAAACAGAACGAGCTGTTGTTATTTCAGCGATGACACCTGGCTCACCAGACACAGAGGGCGGCGTATCGACTGGCTGTCGCTGAGCATGCAAATCAGCCATCTGAAGGAGACACTAGAAGATGGAACAGGCAGCTCAGAGACGAGGGAAGGGATCATATAAAGCGAGGGCCAGAGAGGGAGGAGGCTGGGGATGGTGTGGAGACTGTGGAGACTACGGAGTCGGCTGCAAGACATACATACAAAATACAGTTTTAATAGTGCTTGTCATTTTACTGCCCAGCCCACACTTATAAATGCTGGAAAAAATGGACATGCATGCAAATAATAGGTTCATTTGTTCTAAGCCAGTCTAAATACGGAATAATGTTCAAATGCCATTTGTACATTCTTAAAGTGGTATTTGTTTTGATGGTCTATAAGCAAAACTATCATTCAGTTGACCTTATGTAGATAGAGCTGGACTATGGAAATCTGCTGTCCATTAATTCCTTGTGTGGGAAGCTTTACTTCCACCTGGCGCTTTTATTTTAGTATATATATTATTGCATCCTGTTTAGTCCTTTTCCTCCCCTGCTGATCAAAACTGTTCAAACTGCCAAACAAACCAAACTAACAAGACTTTCACCTGTTTTTCCCCAGACTATAAAACCTCTTCCAATCTCACTGCTAGATCATGTGCCTACGTACTGCGACAGCCAGCCATGCTTCACTGAGCTGAAGTACCATGTCCATGCAAAGAGATTTAGCAGTTTTTCATGTTTATTGTTTAAAGAAGAGTTTGTTTCTGGCCTTGTTACGTGTGGGAGTGCTTGTGTCCTCCATGAAGCAGAGACCCTTCTCTGCTCTGCTGATTATTGTTCTGTTCTCTTTTTGGTTTTGTGAATTTCCCTGTCTGCCATTCTCTTACCTGGCCACGCCCACTTGGACAGTCCTCCCTGGTTCTCTCTGTTGCTCCTGCACACCAATCATTCGCACTGCCATGTAAAAGAACTCCTCACTTGCTTCACATTGTCTGTTGGTTGTGCTTCCCAGTCAATATCTAACAGAACAAACATGGACCCAGCTGAACCAGTGATCCTCTCCTGGGAGCACAGTATGTTTAATAAACCCGTAACTGTGGGGCCTGATCCACACACCAAGTTCTGTTTCAAACTGTGAATCTCAAGGACTTAATTTATGAGCCCTAATTTACGTGTTGTTCACTATTAAGGAGGTGCAGTTGCTCTGTCAGGTTGGCAGCAGAGAGGGACAATTTGGCTCATGCTCTAGCACAGAGCATAGGCTCAACTCATCAGCATGGAAACAACACCTGCCTCAGTCATCGCCACAGAAACAGCACCTGCTATCGTCATCGTCACCAACACTCCAGAAAGAGAGTGTCAGTATCTGTGAAATAGTGGAGGAGGACCGCTATCTTTGCTCTGGCACCAGATTAAGAATATGATGCTGTCCCAGTGTCAACTTCTGAGAAGCAGCAGCTGAACACCTCAGCATCTGTTCCAGCCCACAAATGTTTAAAAAACAACAGTTTAAAGCCTTCCCACCATCAGCAGCCTCTGCTCCTACCTCCAGTGATTCGGTCAGAACCATCTCATCTGTTCCTGATCCTGTCTTCAGCCTTCCTTCACTAAGTCGAGTCGACTTGGACCCACATGCATACACCACCAGAAAGATGAAATCAAAGTTATTTAAATAAGAACAAAAAATTACAGATAAGCTGGAAATGCAAACACTAAATTTAGGAATGTCAATATGAAAACAAGGGGGCGGCACAGTGGTGTAGTGAGACCAGAACAAATATGTTCACGTCTGGACTTAACAGGTGCCTCTACAGACAGAGACATGGCTGTGCTATTGGCTTGCCATTGATGCTTCCTATATATGGAAGAAGTGGAGAACTTAGGAACAGCTCCAACCCACTGCTCCAGATGTGTGGATGACAGCAACACCAGGTTCACCAGAGAAGACAATGATAACAACAGACTGGCATTTCTGGTCTGTGCAGTCATCAGAGGGAATTTAGCAGTTTAGAAATAGAAATTGACAGGATGTCCACCCACACTGATCAGTAGATACTGTTTGACTTTCATCATTTACCTACAGCACAAACTACTATCCTAAACCACAGAGTGGAAAGCATTCCTACTTCCACTGAAGCCAAGAAGGAAAACATGCATCTAAGGACAGCTCTTAGTGTGACAGTCAGCCCTCCGGCCCCTGGAGGGCGCTGTGGTCCTATCTTGGTTTTTCGTTGTGTCCTGGGTTAATGTATTATTACTTACACCTGTGTCTTGTTTCTGGTTGTCATGTATTCAAGTTCCTGTCTTGTCTTCATCAGTTGTCGGTCTGTCGCCCAACCTGTCATGTGAGTCTTTTTGTTTTAGTCAAGTCGTGGAGTCTTTGTCATGCAAGTCTTCGTCAAGTCAAGTCGTGTGTGTATTTTGTTTTAATAGTCATTAGAGTTAAGTCACGTCTGAGTTTGGGTGCACCATTTTTTTTTTGTGTGTGTGTGTCAGGGGGTGGTCACCCCTGCATCACCTCCAGGGCCAGCCACCTGGAGTCTGGTCACTGCCCCATGGCGTCGGGAATCTACATCGCGCCCAGCAGCTCCAGCTCCAGCACCCCAGTGCCTTAAGGTGGAGACGCCGGCCAGTGAAAGTCGGCGGTTCCCTACCGTCGCACCTGCCCCTTTGCCTAGTGGTCTCCAGGAGGAGACGACAGGCTTGGGGGAAACAGCGGCTTCCCCGCTGCACCTGCCCGGAGTCCAGTTCCTGCTCTCCTGTTCCGGCGGCCCGAGGGTGGGTCCGCTTCCGTTCCAGCGGCTCGGTGAGAGGTCCGCTTCTGTTCCTGCGGCTCAAGGAGGGGTCCGCACACACCTGTCTTGTTTTTGGTTGTCATGTATTTAAGTTCCTGTCTTGTCTTCGTCAGTTGTCGGTCGGCCCAACCGTGGCTGCAATGTTCTGTGTGGTGGAGGTTCTGTCATGTGAGTCTTTGTTTTAGACAAGTTCCTTGACGTTCCTGAGTGTCCAGCGGCCTGAAGGAGGGTCCGCTTCTGTTCCTGCAGCCCGGAGGAGGGTCTGCTTCCGTTCCTGTGTGTCCAGCGTCCCGAAGGAGTGGTCTGCTTCTTTTCCTGTTGAGCGGCTCGGTGAGAGGTCCGCTTCTGTTCCTGTTCCGGCAACCCTAGGAGGGGTTCGCTTCCGTTCCTGTGGCCCGGTGAGCGGTCTGCTTCCGTTCCGACGGCCGGGTGAGGGGTCTGTTTCTGGTACTGTGTCCTGTGGCCCGGTTTTTGGCCCCTGGAGCGAAGAGCTCCTTCTGCTTCGTGGATTGGGTACCCTTCCATTCTTGAGTGTCCAGCCCGAAGGAGGGTCTGCTTCTGTTCCTGCGGCCCGGAGGAGGGTCTGATTCCATTCCTGTGTGTCCTGCATCCCGAAGGAGGGGTCTGCTTCTTCTCCTGTTCCGACAGCCAGGTGAGGGGTCCGCTCCTGCTCCTGTTCCGACGGCCGGGTGAGGAGTCTGTTTCTGTTCCTGTGTCCTTTGGCCCGGAGGAGGTGTATCATGTCATGTATTTAAGTTCCTGTCTTGTCTTCGTCAGTTGTCGGTCTGTCGCCCAACTGTGGATGTGATGTTCTGTGTGGTGGAGGTTCTGTCATGTGAGTCTTTTTGTTTTAGTCAAGTTGTGGAGTCTTCATCATGTCAAGTTAAGTCATGTGAAGTCAAGTCGCATGTGTATTTTGTTTTAATAAAGTCATTAAAGTTAGGTCATGTCTGAGTCTGCGTTTGGGTCCACCATCTTTGTTTTTTCTCCAAACACCGCCACCAGTACTGTCACACTCAGGAGTCTGCGTCTCAGCCCAGGAAACAGACAACAGAGCAACCTGAGACCCAGAGCCAACAGAAGAACCTGGTCATTCCTTACATGGTCAGAGGTGGTTTGAACGGTTAGAGAAGTGTTACGCATACTAATAAATAGCCCCTCTCTCAACAGAGGTGGAGGCCTTGGGCATAACTTGTCTCCCATCTACCATGCTGCCCTTTCAACTATGCCCAGGAAGATCAAGACCACTTTACAAATTCATGAAGGACACACTAAACTACACTGTAATGGTTGGAGGAGGAGTCACAGTAGTTGAGAATTCACCCCTACTCATTACTCTCAGCCCTTTGTTCTCATAACAAGCCCATTCTGTGAAGTGAAACCTAACTGGAGGATAACAGTCTGCTTCCCCCTTACCTGTGAACATCCAGGGTATGTATGGATATCTTGAGAGTTGACTCTTAAAAGTACCTGGGTGTGCATCTAAATATTAAAATGAACTTAACATAGAAATACTATACAGAAAGGGTAAGAGCAGACTCTACCTCCTGAGGAGACTGCAGTTTTTGGTGTGAAGGGGACTGGAGACCTTCTATGACTCTGTGGTGGCAACAGCCATGCTGTACAGTGAGGTGCACTGGAGCAGAAGCTTCACATAGAGGGACAGGAAGAAACTGGACAAGCTGATAGAGAGGTCCTCCAACACCTCCCGTCTTCCTCGTTGGTTTTTATCACTTCCTGTTTCCTGTTGTGTGATCATTGTTGGCATCTGTTTGTCATTTCCTGTCTGGCATGTATTTAAGTTGCTCCTAGTGTCACGGTCTTTGTGGACCTGTCTATTTTTATTGCTGTAGTGTTTACTGTTTGAGGTCTGTAGTTACCTGTTTTATTATCTGTGTTGAAGTTTGTGCTTGTGCGTTGTAGTTTCTGTTCTGTTCCTCATTTGACGGGTCTTTTTTTCTTTGTTCTTAATTCCACTCTTGGTTTGTTAGTTAGATCTGTCTGTAATTTTGTAGCTAGACCTTGTCTGTTAATTATTCCCTGCATCCCCCATGTTACTATTGATTAGCTTGGCAGCACAAATGAACCAGTTGCTAAGAGATGGGACCCACCCTGAATGGATGACTGAAGGGCGGGCAGTCATGATCCTGAAAGACCCCCAGAAGGGAACAGTCTCATACAACTACAGGCTAATAACCTGCCTCTCCACAACATGGAAGCTCCTGTCTGGCATCATAGCGGCTAAGATAAGTGGGCATATGGATCAGTACATGAGCACAGCACAGAAGGGCATTGGTAAAAATACCAGAGGAGCCAAACACCAGCTACTGGTTGATAGAACAGTCGCTCGAGACTGCAAAGCCCGACAGACCAACGTGTGCACTGCCTGGATTGATTACAAGAAAGCCTACGACTCAATGCCACACACGTGGATCAGTGAATGCTTGGAGATGTATAACATCAACAGGACTCTTAAGAGCGTAAAGGAGAGATCTTGGTCAAAGATGACACCAAGGTTCCTCACAGTAGAACCTGAAGCTAATGTTATGTCATCAAGAGTAACAATCTGATTCAATAATGAGTCTCTGTGGTTTTTAGCACCAATTATAATAACCTAAGTTTTATCTCATTTTAGTTGAAGGACATTATGGGACATCCAGGATTTGATGTCTGTTAAACAAGTTTGAAGTTTTGACTAATGGTTTGTTTCATATGGTTTCATAGACAAATATAACTTGAGTATCATCTGCATAGCAATGAAAATGTATAGCGTGTTTCCTAATAATATTACAGAGAGGAGACATGTATAGACTGAAAAGTATTGGACCAAGCACAGAACCCTGTGGACTTCAAAGCTAATTCCCAGTGCTTTGCCTTTAATCCCAATGCTATGTTCCAGTCTCTGTAATAGAATGTTTTGATTTTTGACAAATACAGAAACTAGACCATTGTATGAAGCTGTGAGATGATCATTCGGTGACTCTAATCGGAGCTGTTTCTGTCTGTGATGGATCTGAATCCTGACTGGATTTCTATGCAGGTGGTCTCATAGTTGTTTAGCTACAATGTTTTCCAGAATGTTAGTAATAAAGGGCAGATTAGATGTTTCTAGCCTATAGTTTCTAGTTCTCTAGGGTCGACTCTAGGTTTAAGGTTTGACTACAGCAATCTTAAAAGCCTGATTTAATACAGACGTGCAGATTAATGGAAGAACTTCTTTGAGTAATCAACTTGAGACAAGTAGCTGATTTAGCAAAGTTGACTCAGTCTGATGTATGGGGAAAAGCGTCTAAGTAAGACAGAGGTCTAACCAGCAAATCTAAAGCTGTTGGAGCTGCAGATTGATTTATGACATTTATTAAAAGACTCTCATGAATTTTTTCTCTGATGATTATGATTTTATTAAAAAACCTTACTGGAGGTTAGGTCGATGAGGATCTGCAGGGCCGGTCCTTGCAGTGCTAGGGCGAGGTGCACTGCCGCTTCACGGCTATCCCACCCGCTAGGAAGTGCTGTCAGCTCAACCTGTGCCAGGTAAGGCCTGATGGCCTCTGAGTAGGTTGGGTCGCACTAGCTTTGACACGTTGGTGTGATAATCCGTATTGTGTCTCTTGTCCTCTTTATAATGGCTCATTCTCCCAGATCTCATGCTCTAGCTCGGTTAAATGTTGCTCCATTTCTGCGTCGTCTAGACGGTAAAAAAATCCTACTTCTGACACCAGTGTAACAACCTGTGGATTTGGGTCGAAGCAACCTACAAACTATATTTGCAATCAAAAGCAAATTAAGTGATGTTTGAAAGTTTGTGTAAGGTTGTAATTTATAGAATGAAAAAAAATGGATAAACACAAGGGATACATGAGTAAAGCAACAGTAATTTCAATCCTGGATGTAATTTTTAGTGTATTACGTTTTATCAAACATTTTATGGAGTACATCTGTGGACTAGGTATAGACTGCAGCATTCCCAGTTTTCTCTAGTAAATATTAAGTCTTCCTAGGGTTCCCCTGCTAAGCTATAATCTGATCAACAATTCTAATGCTTTGGTATTAGACTGACAAAGCCCCCCATTGACTGATATATTTAAAACCAATGGCACTTAGGCCTGAGCTCAAAGGCTCAAATTGGATGGGAAAATGACCTACAATTATACTTAAGGTAGTCCCCAAAACTGAGAGCTAATTAGGTACAGTAAAATGCTACACAGTATACAAAGGCTTAGTGGGACCATAAGCGGTTTAAATAGTTTAAACTCTCCATCACAGGCTCTACACCAGACTAGACACACTCTAACATATATAAACTGTGTTGAATTTAAGAATGATTTACTGCCATGGTGAAACGCACACACTTTATCTCTATAGCAACCAGTAACTGTAGGTAACAATGAACTACGGATGCTAAAATACAACGGTGATGATAGGTAGATATTTCACTTTACTATAGCTGTAAAGTCTCTAGAATCGCGGTTCTGAACTCCTACTACTTGAGAGGGGCTGGAATTTTGTCTACTCTGGAGTTGTCCATGGTGAGACGAGGTGCTGCTGCGGCGGATCTACTGCTGGAGTTTCCGTCAGACACCAATGGAGGCTGGAGACGTTGAGTGCGAGTGAATCATCATCACTATTATGTGACTGTTTGCAGCTGTGGTGCCTGTTGTAACGCCTGAGAACAACAGAAGTAAAGAATGCCATCAAGCTGAAAGAGAAGCCCTGTTGAGCTTCATTGGCTTGTGGGACTCCTGAATCAGCCACTGGCAGACCAAGCACACCACAGCATGTTGCGCAGGCAAAAAGCTCAGATGTAGTAGAGTTTAGGAAGCTCTGAGGGAGTTTTTCAAACAATCAATCAAAATGTATTTGTATAGCACCAAATAACACAATGTTGGTCGAGCCACAGAATAAATAAAATCCCAATAAAAAGAGATCATAAAACAAATCAAATAACACAAGTAGTTAATGCATCACACCCCCACTAAAGTACTGTGGACAGATTCAAATGTGACTGCAAAAAGGTGAGTCTTCAGCTTAGAAACCAGCCAGTTTTGAGGTTGACCTGATCTGTTGGGCTTGGGGATGCAGAACAGAGCTTAATTAATGCAGTGATCAGCTTGGAGCATATACATGAATCCAGCAGCCAGTGAAAGGACTGTGATCAGGGGTAATGTGACAACCGGGCTGGACAGACTGGGACGAACAAGCAATGAGTTGTAAATGCCAGCATATAAGGTGTTACAATAGTCCAGTCTAGAACTGATTGTGACAGTCCGGCTCTGACTCATGTTGTCTGCTGTTCTGTTTTTTGTGGTGTCACTTTCTTGTTTGTTTCCTGTTTCTGTTTGTCTGGATGACCACTTACACCTGTGCTGTGTGGGTTTCATTCTTTAGTTAAGCTCTTTGCTACACCATGTCTTTGCTGGTCGGTTGATATCTGTTACCCTCGATTGTTTGTACTCTGACCTTGGCTTGTTTGTACCTGTTTGCTTGGTTAGTAAGTTTGGATTTGTCTCTGTCCTATTCCTCATTGTAATGTTCTCTTTTTGGTTTGAAACTGGTTTGTACGCCTACCTCTTGTGTTTCTTGTTTGCTGAATGTAACATTAGAGTTTCTGTTTTTTAGAACTATTTGTCCATGCTTGCCTATGTTTAGCTCTGTTCTTTTTTATTTTATATTAATTCATGTAATTCATTATTATAATTTGTTCATTTGTTTTGGCTTGTTGTTTTTGTTTATATTACTATTTTCTACAGTATCCTGCTCTGCAGCGAATCTGGGTTATCACTGTATCTGGTCATGGTCCTGTCAGGGATTTGATTTCAACAATGCACTCTACTAGGGAGGAAACATAGACATGTAGATTATCAGCATGTGCATGATAAGATACATTACATTTCTCTAAGATCTCACCTAAAGGAAACATATCAAATTAAATGGTCCTAAAACTGAGCCCTGAGACACACCACAGGTAGAAGCAACAGGGTCAGAGGATAAGATAAGCTTTTATTCGTCCCACAGTGGGAACATTTCTACGAAAGAACAAAGTATTTACAATTTAAGCATTTTAAAATAGAAATGTATCTTGTATGTACACGGACATACAGGTAATTGCACCATAGGCCATTGCATTACATGGTTAAAAAACATTTTAAAGTGACTAGTAGTAATAAGTACTCACTGGGAGCATTTCTGGTTGTCTGTCAGCAGGGACAAAAGACTTTTAATGTTCTTTCAGACAATTATAGTTTAACAGTCTGTCACTGAAGGAGCTGCTTAGAGATGACGCTGCATCATACAGAGGGTGGGAGTCATTCTCCAGAAAGGATGACAGCTTGGTTACCATCCTCCTTTCTCTCACCTTCTGCTGAGTCCAGGGGCATCCCCAAAACAGAGCTGGCCTTCCTGACCAACTTTTCCAGTCTCGTCCTGCTGCTGAGATGCTACTGCACCAGCAAACCACTCCACAAAAGATGGCTGAGGCCACCACCGAGCCATAAAAGGTCTTTAGTCTTAAGTCTGCTCTGTCCTTTCCTGAACAGTGCAGTTTATTGTTCAGGTGAACACCCAGGTATTGGTAAGAGTCCACTCTCTCAATGTCTGTTAGCAGAACAAGAGGCCTGTGTTTGTCAAGACCCATCAAAATGTCACTGTGGACTTTAAAGTGAACAGACTCAGTACTGTGTCTTGTACGTTACCCATTCTGCTGAAAAATGAGCTAGCAGTTGATCATGGACACATTTTTCCAGTGCCTTTGCCAGGGATGGAAGTTGTGAGACTGGCCTATAATTCTCCAAGAAAGCAGCATCCAAGTGAAGCTTTGTTAAACTTGGAGTTACTATGGTCTTTTTAAAAGAAAACTGGACCTACATCCTGAGGCAGGCACAGATTCAAAACCATCACTATGTAGGTTTGAACAGATAAAAAAATGTTTTAAATGGTGGGATGGTGTCAAGCGAGCAGTTTGTGGCTTATTTGTCACAATTGTGGTGACAGACTAGCGTATAAGGGGGAGAAGAATGATTAAATGCTGTTCCTGAGGTGTGTCTCACTGCTGACGGATGTGCAGGGTGATTAAATAACAGTATCTTTTGCTGAAAATGGTCAGAGAACATATTACATGTCAGTGCAGCCTGACTAGTGGCTGTCTGGTTACAGGGTTGCAGCACAGCAGAGAGCTGGCGTGCCATCTTCATTAATAAGAGCTGAGACCTGCTTTGCAGATCAAACAGTTTGGCAGCCAACGTCTTTGTCCGGAACAGAGTGCAGCTTCTCTTGCCCCTCTGGCGTCGACACCCCCTTTGCCAACGAAGAAACGCAGGATGGTGGATCTCCCAAGGAAATTCCCCAGGTACTAGCCAGGAGGCTTGAGAGACCTGTCGCTGCTTTTCCTCAGGTGAGCACCCACAAAAGAAATCCGACTACTGGAATATCACATCCAACAAACTCTGGTGCTCATAAATCATTCTGCCACTTGCTGAAAATCCACAGATAGCAGGAGCAGGGTACAAGCACAAAAATAATACACAGCAGGAACAATATACAGTCCCGATTGGATTCATCTTGCTTTGTTATTATTGGTCATCTTGGTGTTAGTTTCCTGCATGTGCAGCAATTTTACTTTAATTAGTTCACGCTGAGTCTTTGCATTGTAACATAGACAAGTCTGTGCTGGGATTTTGAATTGTATGAATAAAGGTAATTTTATGCTATAGGCTCATCTTCGTTTGTCTCTGCATTTGGGTCCAGTATTTATTCACTAGCTGAGTTGTAACACTATTAAGTGATCAACAGCAGAATGTTTGTATTTAGTCTGTTCCCAAATGTCAATTTAACTTGTGCTGTTTCTGTGAAATGATGCAGTCTAAGTTCTGACTAAAAGTGTTTCGAAAGATTATTCCTGTGCAGGTGGCCACACATCTGGCATTGGAAGTATTTTTTCAGGAATTATTGAGACATAGGGAAGAAGTAATATAACCATCAAATGTATTAGCGCACCATGGTAGATTATTGTATTGTTATATACTATTTTACTGTATTAGTTTAGTTTATAATTTTCACAAACCATTAACTCAACACAAAGGGTCATATATGGTTTGGCATTAAAGCTGATACACCTCTCAATTCATAGCAAGACAGTGCCGTCTGATTTTCATGAATTTGTCTGCAATCACAGTGTCTGCTCTGCTGTAAACACAGCACTCCACAAGCCCAAATCTCATGAAGATTGTCTGTGTTTAAGTGTTAATGGCACTAAATCACAGCATTCATCTTCCCATCTCAATCACTCTCTCAGATGTGAATGAATAAAACATCATCTCCATTCTTCCAAGAGATATGTGATGAGAGGTCATGATTTGATGTTAAAGGTCACAGGCCACAACCATTGCCATGGCCTAAATCTGCTCCCTCAGACACTTGTGTGTGTGATCAATACCACTAGCAAACAGCACTGGTATCATGGTGACAATTACAGGTTTGGAGATTGTGCAGACTTGCATTCAGCAATCTATCCAGATGCACAACAGCCAGAGCAGTGTGATTTAGTGAAGCCATACATAATGGCAGCTACACTGTCATTTTCATTACTGAAGAGCGTGGCAGCGGGTTAGACCACCACACGCAGCAATTTGGATGTAGGGTTTAGCCAAATATTTCTGTCTGTGCATGTTGTTGCTAGGCAAGTGCAGCAATTTGGGCTTGGAAAGCGACTGCGCTTCTAAGTTTTCTACGTACTTTATTGTACATAGAAGATGTCGGTCAACCTTGACTGTCGTGGCTGCCCAATAAACTGATCCAAATTGCTGAATGTGAAGTGAACATAATCTCCAGGCATGTGAGAGGATGAAACAGTCCTCCTCCTAATAATATTCTGTGTCTGATCTGTTTCTATTAATGATGTTTTTTATTAATGATCTTTTAACGATTACACAAGACTATTGTGCAGTCAACTCCTGGATCAGTCTGGGACTCTCCAGATGCTGAGAGCAAACAGAGAGGTGGGATTTGAGATCATCAAGTTCTCAAAAGGAAGGATTATGTAGAAACCTCTATTAACAAACTTGTCACAGTTTTGTAAAAGTTGTAAAAATATATTTGCTTTCACAAATGTTAAATAAACAATTGGGACATAAAAATATAAGCATCTCTAAAAAATGTGCACAATAAAGAAATAAAAACAATAAATAATATATAATATGTATATATAATGGGCAAGAGTCTGCAGGTTCTCCCCGTGTCTGCGTGGGTTCTCTCCGGGGTCTCCGGCTTCCTCCCACAGTCTAAAGACCTGCAGTTAGACTGATTGGAAACTCTGAATTGCCCGTAGGTGTGAGTGTGCGTGTGACTGGTTGTTCGTCTATATGTGTGGCCCTGCGACAGACTGGCGGCCTGTTCAGGGTGAACCCTGCATCTCGCCCATAGACAGCTGGGACAGGCTAGAAGATGAATGAATGAATGTATTTATAATTGTAGAGAACTAAAGGATTACAAGGGAAATACATTCAGAAAGGTGGAGCAGGGCAAATGTATCTGTGATGGTGATGAGGATGTAGCTTCACAATATACAATGTTAGGTTGTATTCTTCTTTGGAAAATGAAGGCAGGGAATCACAGGTTAGTGCTCTACTTCAGAAATCCTTCACTTAAAGCAGAGAACCAGAAAAGTGGTGTCACAATCCCTGCCTGGACGTGAAGGGTCTGTTCTGTTGTCTGCAGTATTTTCCCCTTTTCTTCCCTCAGCTGTTCAGCAGATTCACTTCAATTCTAAGTTGAAAGTCTCACTTCCTGTTCTGGTTCCCTCACCAGCTTAGCTGCTTATTCCTCGCAAGGGTCGCAGGCATGCTGGAGCCTGTCAAGGCTGACAACCAGACGAGAGGCAGGGTCCACACAATCAGCCTAACAGTGGTAAGAAAGAGAGAACCTGCAGAAACCCCACACATGCAAACTCCACAGAGAGGACTGGGCGAGCCGTCCTGCTGTGAGGCAAGAGTGGCAACTACGCCACCGGGTGTGCTGACAGAACAACAAGCTACAGGTCTGCCACAGAAATGTCCCTTGTTTCTCACCGACATTCATGTAGCTGGTAAGATTTCATGATGTTTATTTTGGTGTGATTTTGCAGAATTATGTGTTGTCCAGCAATTATGTGTTATTATTGGAAATTTGGATTCTGTTCAATATTGCCTTTTAAGATTCTAGACTAGTCTCAGGACATCTACTCCTGTGATGAGCCTGCTTGGTATTACAACACAGGCCCGGCCACCTACCACTTATCTGCTGTTAGCTCTGTACCATCTCATCTAGAACTCAGTTACTCACCTGCTCCCATCTTTGCCATCTGCTTCTTCACCATCCAGAGCAGTTATGTTGCTGAACTGTTTCAATGATTAAAGTTCCATGGTGTCTTTGAACCAGCCTGACCTGACTTCACACCAGTTGCTGTCATTACTGTTAAAATAAACATCTAGCCTGAGCTGTGGTTTTCAATTTGTTCAATGGACCAGCTTTGCAAAACGTAACAGCTATAACCACATATAATTCATCATTCATAGAGGTGGATTAAAATCAACAGCCATAGTTCAGCTGAGCCTAGTATCCCCTCAGCAAGATAATCTCAACATTAATGATTTCATGAACTAAAATAAAATCATAACCAGAGAAAAGTTTTTATCAGGCTGCAAACAGCAACTTTAGATTATTCAGCAACACTAGTCTCCCCCTCATTATACTGTTTCAGTTCAATAATGAGCTTTTTCAAAACATGCCAATCCAACTGAACTACTACTAAGTTTTACCGTCAATCAGCACATCCATATTCAATAAAAATCAGTCTTTCCCTGCTAATGTGATCATACTATACACGCAGTCAACATTAAACTTTCTTCTGCTTTTCACAGGTCTAAGTGTATTTAAACTGTTGATACTGAGCATGTTTGGCACAAATATTTGATTTGAAGCTTCACCTTTAAAAGATAAACTTTAATTTATGGAAAATAGTTTTGCCTAGAGCTGCTTGTTAATAGGACAAGGAAGAAACAACAAACAGAACAAACACATGCACAAAAACATAATAACACAAATAAGAAACTAGAAGGACAAAGAACCATTGGATGAAATAGTCAGTAATAGTGATGTGTGTAGAGCACGTGAGGAGACGCTTCGATTTTGGTTCATTTCTTTCTCTTTCACCTCGGCCACATGCCGGTGATGTCATTTCCTGTTTTCCCTGGACTAACCAGTGACCGGTACTTACTCATCACTACAGCGCCCTTGTTACGTGGTGTGTTGTCCCTCCTTAGCTTGTTTGATACCCACTCTGGCCACCTGTTATTTGGTGTTGCTGTGCCCTCTGTATTCAGTTTATTGTTAGTATTTATCCTGCTTGTCGCTGCTGAAACAACCATCTTGAGTTTTGTTTTCAGGCCCCTGTAGTTCAACTTTATTTTTCAATTCAACTTTATTTATATAGCGCCAATTCACAACATCAGTTATCTCAAGGCACTTTACAAGTAAGGTTTTAAGACCTTACACAACTAAACCCAACAATTCCCACATAGAGCAAGCTTTTAATTGTAGCCAATCGATAAATTGTACATTTAAATAGCAACAGTGGAGGAAAAACTCCCTCTCTAACGAGGAAGAAACCTCCAGCAGACCCAGGCTCAGTGTGGGCGAACATCTGCCTTGACCGGTTGGGGTGAGGGCATAGAGAAGAGAGAAAAGAACACAACCACAACAACAAAACAAGCAGCAACAGACTCAGGCAGGATGGTTGGACCAGCAACTGAACACTGGAGACACAAGACTCTGAGTCTGATGATACCTGTAGATGAGGATAGAGAGAGACAGAAAGAGAGAAACACAACTAGGAGAGAACAGAGATAAAGTTAGTCACATGTGGAAATGGAGGCATGTTAGTGGATAGAAGAAAAAGAGAAAAAAAAGAGCTCAGTCAATAAAGGACGTCCCCCAGCATCTAAGTCTATAGCAGCTTAACTAAGAGATGGTTCAGGGTGACCAGAACCATCTCTAACTATACGCTTTGTCAAAAAGAAAGGTTTTAAGCCTAGTTTTAAAACTAGAGAGGGTGTCTGCTTCTCGAACCTGGACTGGAAGCTGGTTCCATAGGAGAGAAGCTTGGTAGCTAAAGGCTCTGCCTCCCATTCTACATTTAGAAACTCTAGGAACCACAAGCAGACCAGCGCTCTGAGAACGAAGCGTTCTGTTGGGAGCATAAGGAGCGATGAGGTCTTTAAGATAAGATGGAGCTTTATTATGAAGAGCTTTGTAGGTGAGGAGAAGAATTTTGAATTCTATACTAGATTTGACAGGGAGCCAATGCAGAGAAGCTAATGTTGGAGAAATGTGATCTCTCTTCCTAAGTCCAGTCAGACTCTGGCTGCAGCATTTTGAATTAATTGGAGGATTTTCAAAGAGTTATTGGGACAACCTATGAGTAGCGAGTTACAGTAGTCAAGCCTAGAGGTAACAAATGCATGGATTAATTTTTCAGCATCACTCTGTGAGAGGATGCTCCTAATTTTAGCAATTAGGAGTAGTATTTCCTTATCGGTTTGTCTCAGTTGTTCCTGCGCCTACAGGTAGCAGCGTTTTTTGTTCTAACTCTGCGGTTCCGGTTTCATTGTGATTTGTAGATGAACTCCTTGCGTGTAGCTTTTCCTCTGCGTAGGCAGTGATCTCCAGGTGGGTTCCTTTGTTGGTCCATTCAGACGCTTGTTTGTTACTGTCCAGCTGCCATTGGTTGTCTGTGAGCTGCCACATCTAATTTTAACCAAGTGATCAGTGACTTTGAGTCCGTTTGACACGGGTGTAACAGGTGGTTTGGTGAGTTGGTAAACAGGCCTCAATTAGATCTTTTTTTCTTTTGCTTGTGTGAATATTTCAAATGCATATGCCAGTTTTACCTTGTGTGTTCATATGCAGAAGCTCTTCAACTGTCCATTAAATAAACCCATTGCACAATGGTCTTTTGTTAAAAAACATTATATTATAAAACATTGTGTGATTAAAACATGAGCAAATAAGTATTAGACATTTTATACTAAAACGGTTCCACTAAATAAATATTTGCTTTATTCAGTGTGCCCGAAATCCCATGTTACAAACTGGACTCGACTAGACTCAACTGGATCACTGGCCCAGGAAGGTCAGCAGGCAAAAACTAACTACTCCCACACAGGGATTTCCGAAACTAAAGGCCAGTTTAACTTAGACAGAGAGAGGACCCAAAACATGCAACCACACTAGCAAGCGAACTCATGTAATAAAATGAAAGACAATCTGGTGAAAGAAGGAGAGAATAATGAGAAAAAAACAGAATAATGCAGAATAAGCGTTACCTAACTGAAAATCACTGCATGAGAGGACGAAGCTCTGAACACAAAGGTAAGAACTAAAAACCACCGCACATGCAGGCCAATAAGCGACAAGATAAGTACAAACAAGGTACCTACCAGAACCAAAGCAACAGAGGGACAATGGTTCGACTGGTGTCGTGTGTGATTGAGCAGGTTAAATACTGGATAAAGCAAACAGGTCAAAACAATGGCAGTGATTACTGGAACCAACCAGGAACAGGAAACAGGAAATGACATCACACTGCTGCCAAAGGCTGGAGGCTTGAACTGTCGCATCTTAACCCGTCTGGGGTCGTAAGCGTAAAACAAAAAACACATTCACAGCTAATAGACAATATATCAATCAAACAGACAAACATGTGTTTTCTTCATTAAGGTTTTTATAACAGCCATTAATGGAAAGTCATAGACAGGCCTGCACTACTACCTACAGTATTTTAAATACTACCTTTCTCCCATGTTGCTTTCTGTGAAATGTATAAAAATAAATAAGCAAAACCTTTTCACTCTAAATGAGAGACAAATGATTAAATCATTTAGATTTAACATTTATTCCACAGTTTTATTTCAATTCTTCTCCCCATTCTGAGTTTTAACAGTGATGTGTCCCACAAGCTTGTGCCATTTGCTGACACCTTACAAACAGCAGATTTCACACTAACTCTAACTAGACTGGCCAGGTCAATTGAATAGAATCAAATTGTAGTATTTAGTGAAGTAGAAACAGCCCAGGCTAAAAGTGGAGCTACTGTAAGGATCAATGCTCAAAT
This sequence comes from Macropodus opercularis, assembly GCA_030770545.1. Taxonomy (NCBI): domain Eukaryota; kingdom Metazoa; phylum Chordata; class Actinopteri; order Anabantiformes; family Osphronemidae; genus Macropodus; species Macropodus opercularis. Next base: position 2,030,694 of record CM061110.1, read on the forward strand.
TACAGTACCTGGCTGCATGTTGAATGAATGAACGAATAGTGAAAATCCCAGTAAAAGTGTTACACATACAGATGCATCACAAACTCTTGACACGGTTCCAGCTTCTTCCCCAGCACAGGGAAAAGGGAGCAGTTTCCAGAGATCACAGCGTTTGAATAATATGAGTTGAAGGCACCCTTCTTAGCAAGCTGAAGAGATTAAGACTTGCAAAACGTGTAAACGTCTTTAAGAAGCTGAGGCTCAGTGATAAAACATGATGTGTGCCTGTGAGGTTGAGAAGAAGGCGGGCAAGGCAGACATAAGGAAACACATGGACTTTGGCAAATGTGGTCTCAACAGGATGTTCTGGGCTGGGTTATACCTTCACTTTGACTGCGAGCCTTTTTCTGGCTGCTGGTAAGCCTTCAATTAAATGACGACTACCTTTTTCAAGTCACTAATCCTCTTACAGTTTGGAACCCTACCCTTTGCCATGTGAAAAATACACATATGCACAGCTGCGTGTGTGTGTCTGTGTGAGAGACAGAGAAAGAGAGCTCTGAGTCTTCTTCAGACTCACCCTTGTGCTGCCTGTCTTGTCCTCCTGCCTTCTGGTACCTTCTTAAGTTGACAAAAGAGGCTGTTCTTGTCACAGATGGAGCCTGAGGCAAAGTCAGCATGACACAAATGTACATGTGTTTATTCCAAATGTAAATTAATATAAATAAACATGACAGTTTTCACAATATCAATAACAAATAGAAATTTGACTTTTTGGTAGCACAATGTCAAGAAAATTGAATATGGGTTTAATTCAGGGAGTATATATATGTCAAAGACACAGCCATTTGTTGTCGCTATACATTCCTTAGATTGCAAATTTAAATTATGCAGGTGACATGGTCAGACCAGTGTGTGTATGCTTGCTTGCAAATGATCATCATTAATCTGTCTGAACCAAGACTACTACAACAATCTATTTCTCATTACCTTACAACTCTGATTTTCATAATAGTCACTTTATTCTGGCGTGTAATGAATTTAAGCTTGCTTTTCAAATACTGCTTTCACTCTGAAATGAGTTATGTTTCTCCACAACATGGCCACTGAATATTTTAACCCAGTTTACTTGTAAATACAAAACGTAAGGGCAGAAATGCAGTGAAGACCCACTCTTTCTTTGTTTCTGAAGGTTCACACTGTTGCTTTGTTTAACTCCTTTTGACAACACTGCATAATGTTGAACTCAAAGAACATTGTCTTCTAAATGCAATAAATAATCTGTCCATGATGTGTTTCAGTTCACAAAATCTTCTTAATTGGAAAAGAAGAGGAAATTGGACTGCAAGTGCTAAAAAAAGGAAATGTCCTTCCTCTCACCCAAACTGCTTAAATTGCCAGGAGCAGGAAGTTAGGAATCTTGGGTAATTTCGAAGAAGGCCAAGGAAAATAAAAAAGCACCTTCAGCATCTTTTCAACCCATACTGGCATCTAAACTGTCTCTGATTACCAACATTTACCTTGTAGCTGCAGCGTTAGCAGCAGTTTTGACTTTATAGCACCCGTTGAACACTCAAAGTTTACTGGCAACTGGACCAGACTGATTCAAAAGTCTGCCATTTCAAAGAACAGAACATTTAGACCTTATGTGAGTGAAATGGTCTTATATTAAATTCATCTCAGAGGATAATACAGTTTTTACTGTCTTTGTACATTTAATACAGCTGTTCATTTGCTTCTAGCAAAGGATAGAAAGCTACTGAGAGTTTCAGTGTAGAGCGGTGCGCTATGCCGGAGTGTGATCACTTTGCTGATGAAGACGTTACCACACATCAGTAGGAAGGTCCAACAATAACAGATGCATTTACAGTACAACTGAGCCAACCTGATGGACTTCACAGATACTGTTAAACAGGAAGGGGGTGCTGAGTAGAACCCTAGAAGAAGTCTTTAGACCAGCATGGCCAACTGGACCTGTTAGGTCTGTGTAGCAGCAGCACGTGTAAACCTTTCAGACAGGTCCTTTATGAGATAGAATGTAATTAATAAAACATCTGACAGCTGTCTTCAGTTCATTGCCCAGCTTATAGCATCTATGCCCCAAACTTATACAATAAATAAATTTAGAAATACCCCCCCCCCCCCCCCGGTTGGTGTGCTGGTTGTAGAATTTCTAATGGTTTGTGTAATGACCAATCAAATCAAAAGAGAGAAAAACCGTGTTAATGTCTCTCAGAATACTGTCCCGACTGGAACATAGTGATTTACTGTCCAATTTTCCACAGCCCCTGTATCCATTTCAATCATATCTTCAGTATTAACGTGGGGCAATCATTTCTTCTGCTTTTATTACAAACATAGTCATCTTATTCAATAAATCATCTGCTGTGGGAATCAGGCATATTTTATACTTGCTGAGTCACAGTGACAATGGACTGTTATTTCAGCTTTATGCTCTTTTGTGCGTAGAGCTGGAGAGAGGTCTTTCAAGCCTCAAAGTAAATCTCTACTGTAGCAGAACACTCACAACAGGACAGTTATAGACATTAAAAGGCTGAAAACATGTTAATAGGGTCACGTTTTAGGCGGAATGTGGTGGATTGAGATGTTGTGATAAGAGGACGTTTACTAGAAGGTGACACAGCTGTGAGCCTGATCACATGCTTTAACCCCACTGCATATCTGAAAGACAGCCAACACGCTGTCTACTACATCAGTGCTTGCATGTTGAGAGACTAGACACATTTTTAATAACTGTCTTGAAACACTATATGCAGCTAAAACCATACATTTGCAGATTCTACATCAAGTGTCTATACTTTCTAGTTCAGTTTGATTCTAATCTTTATAGAGCACATCATGAAAGTAAAAGTGCTTGGTTTAAATGTGAATTGACTTCATTAAAAGTCTTTAGACTAATCTTGCATTTGAGGAATGTGTGGGTGCAGCACGGTGGTGTAGTGTTTAGCACCATTACCTCAGAAGAACCATGTGCCATGTCACTAACTAGTGAACGAGTTCGGCCTGAATGGCACAGACTCAGTTTTCCAAATGAAAGTACCAGGACCAGAGAATAATATCACTATAAACTAATTTAAACAATCAACCGAAATTCACTGCATGGCAGGAAGAAATAGTTCTAAAACAAATGTAAGAAGTTCCTGCACACGTAGGTAAACACACTAAGACAACAAGTAAGAAACCAAATCCAGACAAAGGCAACACAACCCAGTCTACATTCAAACCTAAAATCACTGCAACTGACAATGTGAAGTATTTAGCTAAATGGCTAATATGCAAGAGGACTGTGTGGGCGTCCATTCCCAGAGCCAAGCTGCAGAATCTCAGGATCTAATGAAGGCTGTCCTGATTCTCTGCTTTTGTTTGTGATCTGGTTCTACTGGCATCAGACTGTGACCTTCAGCCTGCACTAGAACACGCTGCGCAGCGTGAAGCGGGTGGGATGAGCGAGTTGCAAACTCAGGCTGGCAATGAGCAAGTCAAGGTTTTTCATTCATATGAGGCTACTACTGAGATGGAGCCTGACAGGTGGAGTAGCAGCGTAGAACACAGTAGAACCTAGTACACACAGTTCAACAGTGATGTCATGAGACCTTGTCCTCACCTCTTCCACGTCCTGTTTCAGTGCCTTGATCAACAGTTGTATCTGTCTGTCCTGGCCCAGTTACTGATGGTGCTTTCTGAAACGCTGCCTATCTCATTACAGTAATGAACATTATAATTACCTCCACCCCCTCAGAGAAGAATGGAGGCCATTAAGTCAGTGGAATTGGCTTTTATTTCATTTACTTAGCTCAGGACACTAACCAACAGCTGTTTTTCATCTCAATAAAACCCTTTATGCTTCATGATCTTGACAGCACGTCTTTTTATCTACATGTACAAGTGACACAGTTTGAAAGTTTTATGTAATAAACAAATTACATAAATCCTTAATGCAGACGCCTAAATTTCTTCCTGGTGAAACCTTTAAGTAGGCTGAGGTTTGTCTGCACCCGTGTTGCACCTTTTACAGATTACAGATTTTGTTATATGTTATATAATTTTACAATGTACACATTGTAGTTTTCAATTTAGCTTTCATAAACACACACCAACCTAATCTCAGGCATCTGCTAAACAGTTTCTGCTTCAAAATCTCCTGGTTTTGATTATACACTCACCAATATCTTTAATTCTTTGATTTCCCCTCTGACTCGTATGGTTGTGTCACAATGGCTACAAGAGGAGCATTATTTGTTTCATATTTTCCTGAAGCCACAAACCAAGAGAGTCATTGAGTTTTTCCATTTCTATGAGCACTGAGCAGTTTGTCTTGAAACATCAAAGCTTTATTATTATAATTGTCACATATATTTAACCCAAAGGTAAAATAAAAAGCAAATGGCCAAACCAGGAATAGACTCCTAAGAGTTTTAATCAATTCATTACATTATCATTGTACCACAACGGTAGATTATGAGCAAACAAGCACCATCGTTTTGAGAGCATCCATGTAAGACCATTTCAACAATCAGCAATTAGCCACCATGCTGTTAAAGTCATAGCAACAAAAGTCCCTTTATTGTTTGCTTTAATTGTATGATTGATTTTATAATTGATCTATTCTCATATCAAATGAAAAGTGAAATAAACATCACAACCTTGTTTGTGTTTTATCATGGCGTATTAGAGCTGTTGCACAACAGTGGTCTTAAATGAGCACAACATGGTGTGAAAATAGATTTGTATTTCAAACTAATGACCTACTGATTCATAACCTAGCTTCTGCATTGTTTCTGCAACTCAGTAACAATACAAACTGGTAATGAGCCAGTACATATATCGTACCCAAACGCTGATGAGGGCTGCAACAGCAGCACATTCAAACAACAGCTATGACATCTTCCTCCCAGAAAAATAGTTGAACATCATCAACACAAAGCAGCATTATCACTGTATAATTCTCTTCCACAGCCAAGAAAAGAAAAGAAGACCAGAAAACTGCATCTACTTGTAGTCTGCAGTCCGCGCTACACATAGAACCCATTTGTAAATGCATTGTGCTTGGCTCGGATTAATTAACACTTATAATGTAGTGGGAACTCAGGCGAGTCGGGCTTGTGCTATAATAGGGGACCATTTTGGCTTGGCAATGCTGGACAAAGGGTTTACCTTCGAGGTGTGTGTCTGTGTGTGTGTACGTGTGAGAGAAAGACAGCGAGGAAGAACAAGAGACACTGATCCACTGCACCGCATTGTATGCTATCACGCTCCAACATATGGACAGACAGGTCCTTTGACACTACTGTAAGAGCATATTTGACATGGTTTGATATAGAGGGGCAAACAAACACAAAGGGGACTATCGGACTCGTTCAGCGCCACCCTGTTATTCTGTCAAACATGCGTGTGTGTCTGTAGGCGCGTGAATGCGTCTGTTTGAGTTAGTGACCAAGACAAATGCAGATACTGGCTCAGCAAAAGTATGAATAAAGAAGAGACATGTCTGTGTGCGGGATAGCTTTAACACACAATCTAGCACTGTGAAATAATAAAGAATTTGCCGTAGGCTTTGCATTTGTATTAGCTAAACAATACGCACAACGCGCTGTAGTTAGCACAGGATTGACGTTGACTGAGAATGCTAATGTATTTTTGAACATTAAAGAAAATCAGAAATGATTTGTCTGATATGGTCACTACCCGTGTCTTCACAGCGAGCGCCTCAGAGTAGTATTTGCAGTACCTCAGCAGCACCTATGGGTGTCCCTCTTTTTCTTCACAAGTCTTCTGCTGCTGTGTTCACACTGTGGCAGGGAACTACATGTGCATTTGTGTGTTTAAGACAGCAAAAATGAATGTTAAATAATTTATTACTATACAAACCATTTTTATGAAGACATTAAACATTATTGTGATTACACAGACGCAGACAGTGGATGCTCCCTCCTGCTAATAAGCAGGGAGCATGGAACAAACCTGCAGAAAGGAATTTGTGGTGCTCACATAGCTCAAGAGGAGCAAACAGTGTTTTTTCACTTCATTTTGTTTGCAGTGTAGTTTTTTTTGTAAGCAGTGTTTTTGTAATAATTTGTCAGTAAAGCAAAGAAAGAACTGAACATCAGCTCCATCTGTTTTTAATCCTAGAACAAGAGGCTTCTCACATTGCTCCCTGCGAGTGACACAACTCTTGAGACCACGGCTACACAATGTGCAGTAGACTGAGCTGCAGCACTGCACAAACACCTCGCAGTCAGAACACACACCGGCACTTTTTGTTTTCTTGATTTTGTGCAAAATGTGAATTTGCTTAATATGGTTGACATCTAATGCCTTCAATTAAAGCCAAAACGTCAATGCTATGCCAACAAAGACAGACCACATATTAAAAAGGTTGTAGAATAAAGTAAATCAAAACCTTAAAGAGATATTAACTTTGTAAAATGGATCGCTTACTTACAGATTTATAACTACAGTTGCCATCGTATTTTTTATGTTTTTGTCTTGTTGTCACAGGCCATCAAAATGTTTGATTGGATTAAAACTAATATTCAGAAGAACTAATATAAATGAAGCAATAGATTAGAACATGAAATCATGATGCAAAGACCATAACATAATGTAATCATGTCTCTGGCCTCTTTGTGTACAGTACACCTGCCTCATTCTAAGACTGCAACTCAGCCATTCCGTCAGTTTCATTGTCAGACCTTCTTTAAATGACATAAGAGTAAACATTATGTTATAATAAGTTAATTGTGTTTTCTTTTACTTCTGTGAGGATTAACATGGATGGTGAGATACTGTAAGAAACACAACCTCTTTCCACTTTCCACCAAATAAAAACCTCCACTTTGCCCAGAGGCGTACAGACAAAATGCCTGATTCGCCCTCAGTGACCTCGCTTGAACTACAGCTGATGGTGCAACTCAGACATCTTCAGGAAACTCATGTAACTCAGCGTTAGAGTCTCTGTGACTATCCAGCTCAAGTTCATCAGAGTAGCAGAGCGTTGCAACTCGATTCTTTACAGGATGAACTTATACCATTGTGGACACCCCACAAGCACCATGTGCCCCTTTTGCACTGCATTGTAACGTACGCTGAATTTGCATATGAAACATATTACAGCCTAAGTTAACAAGCAGACATAAAGCGCTTTACTCTGTGCCTCCTCCAAACCTTAAACCAGACAGTTTTCATTAATGAGAAATACACAACACTGACTAAAATGAAGACTGTGGCTGCTAGTTTGTCATGAATAAGACAGACCTCAGACCTTTGCAAATGTTTTTTATTTCGCATTTATATATCACATTTTATAAAAGTTAGTTTTTCTTTCAGCACAACATGACTTCTATCACCAGACTATATTCTGCCTAATCTTGAGCTAGTGATGTGATTTAGACTACCAAGAGTTAAATCCCCAGAACACTGCTAAGTATCCTTATGATTCTTCCAAGTTTGAAGAAAGAACAGTTTAAATACCTCTGGCTGAAATGTGGAGTCCACTACCAGGTCAGATTGAAGATGTTGCACTGCAGCAGCTCTACCTTGAATTATTGTGCAGACCAGACACACAGAGAGAGGAGGGAATGAAGAGAGTTTAAAATGTAAGAAAGGAGAGTGTGAAATAGAAGGAGCGATAGAAGTGGAGGAGCCTAGCACAAAGCATATAGCTGCAGCATAGCTTATGTCTCGACGACCATGTCAAAATGCAGTGCACTCTGCTAGTGCCTTTATCTTTCTTAAACCCTCTCTGCTCTCCTATCTCTGGCCTGCTCTCCTTCCCTTCGCTGTGGTTTCCTTCCATCTGCATGCTGGTCCTCCTCTCTCCTATCTCCTGTCCTCACCCCTCCCTTGACTGTCTTTGTTTTGTGCCTTTTTTTTCCCACAATGCCTTATTTTCACGCAAGCACGGGCCTATAAAGACAGCATCACCACAAAGAGTATTGGTACCCCTCTCTGTCCTCCTATTTGTGCCTCTCTCTCTCTCTTGCTCGCTTGCTTGCTCTTTCTCTTTTTCACACACACACACACACACACACGCGCACACACACCATTTCAGCATGGAAATTGAAATAATGATAATGTATCCCTCAGTCTGCATCAAAGTATTGCCACTTCAAAAAAATGCCGGCAGGCATGAAATGCAAACGTGAAGCAGATGGATTGAGAGGGAGGAAGGAGAAAGGCTGTGTGTGTGCGCGTGTGTGTGCGTGTTTTAGCTTGTGTGTGTCAACTCCCTTTATAGTCCTGCCTTTACTTTGTATATTGGCTGTATTTATAAGGCAGAGGAACTGCATGTGTCTGTGGAGGAGGGCTGCTGTGTATTGTATTGGGTTTGTGGGGCTATGCCTACGTGTGTTTATCACTGTGTGGCAAGAGGATTAAAAACAACTTTTTTAGTTAGTGTGTTATGTGGACTGGTTGTGTTACCATAAAATCAACTTGATGAACATAATATTTGTAAAGAAAATTCCAAAATAATCTAAGGGCTGACATATTAATATAGAACATGAAATATTATGGAAGATTAATGAAAGAAAAGTTGTGAGATCATGAAAAGCAAAGCGTGGCCACTCTGATGATGACCTGGAATGACCAGGTCCATTGGATGGCAGTGATCAGTTATCACCAAGAGGTCAGAAAAGGTTGAAGGGCGAACCACACGCAAAACTTTCTACGGCACTGATGATGTGATAATGGCCACTGAATGGGTGATATCATCTATGGTCTTCATGACAATTTGATAATGGCCATTTAATGGGGTGATGACATAAAAAGTGGGTGTAATTATGCAACGCATTAATTACTTTACAGGCAAGCTGGTAACCGGTGGATGTGTCTTACTATCTGTCAACTGTAAACGTTTCTGTCTGGCTAAAGTTAAAACTACTTTGAATGGTAAAACACCACAGTAAATCACCAGCTGACGTAATAGTGGCTTTAAGGGACCCAGAATTATCACCAGGCCACGGTGAACTGTGGTACTTCCATGCTGCATGTTCCTAAACAAATGTGCCACAGAGTCATTTGGAGTTATGCCTGCCTATAAAACCGTAGACGCTGCAGAGAGGGGGACCGAGATGATAGACAACTCTGCATCGAAGTTAATCTCGCTTTGCACGTGCCCAGTCCGGGCAGCAATAAATCTGACTGCTGCTCAGTCACACCGCTTACGTTGCATTGTGCCTTTTAGATGATTGTTTTAGTTAAATAACTGGATAACAGGTCTTGTCTGTACAGTATTGTGATGCACCTTGGAGTCAAGTCTGTGCTCTGGGCAATGATAGAGGGATTAAGGCATGATACTGTATAATCAGGACACCTGCCAACACACATGTGGCTGGATTTGTGTATTGTTTTCTCTGGGACACTGGAGCCAGCATATGTCACTTTGCAAGTGGATGTTCACTTGTTGGAGAGCAAGCAGTCCTGATGCTGAGCCTGTGCAGTGTGCTCTGAGGCGACACATGCCTAAAATCCACTGAGCACCAAGCAAGTTCAGGACAATTCTGACGTGTCCTGTAGAAATGTCTGAACATACACATCAAGAGCCACGTGTCTTCTGTTCTGTACTCCCTCCTTTTGCACCAGAGCACAGACACGTTGCTGTGTTTTTGGGTGTAATCAGGTCAGTTAGCACCATATGGCGGCAGGCGTAATTAGCATCTCATCAGCTTGATGTTGTGACTGCACTGTTTTCACAGTTCACTAGCTGTTTGGGTTAGCAACATTGCTAACTGGTTACCCCCTGCAGAGCAGCAGGTGAGTTCGACAGCAGGGCGCCATCTGTACAGGTGCGCACACGCACACGCACATGCACACACACACACACGCACACACACACACACACGCACACACACACACACACACACACTTTTTTTTGGCATATTAATGTGGTCAGTACTGTAACAGGGGGCGTTGTTAAATGGCTTCAGCTGCATTAGTTTTAATGCAATTGTGTCTGCTAATGCTGTCATGCATTTCTAAGTCGTGCATGCACAACTGAAAACAGTCAGTGCATCAAGGAGGTTAACAAAAAGCTCCAATATCACTGTAACATTTAGAAACTCTGGCCTCAAGAATAGGCAAGAAAAAGTAACTGTGACTGTAAGAGGTACAAAGTATGTCACATCAAATATTCTGGTTTCATAAATCCAGCCCTGCCCTGCACTGTGTCCATAACTTCTATTGTCAGAGTTTACAGCCTTCTTGCTTTGAAGAGCATGGCTGTAAATATAGTTTCTTTTTGCTTCTCAGCTGAAGAGACGTATCAAAGCTGCGCTGAAACTTAGCTACCTGCTGTATTTCTGGCTACGTATTAATACATAGTTGGAATGCTGCAAAATATATTATCATTGATCCTTTTGTGAATTTGTACAATATAGTGTTTGTTTAAAAAATATGTAAGTAAAAATATGAATAACAGTCAGTAAGCAATCAACCAGTCTTGTGCTGATCTGCAGTCTCCTATAATGTAAATATGGTCAATTCGAGATTATTTGGACATGAATGGAATTTGCACTTACAATTTCATATATTCATACACAGCCAGTCATCTGTCAAACCATTTCTCATCGTCAGTCTACCTCATGGTGATGGCAGCAGCAGAGGGTGATTCTCTGCTGCAGGGTCAGAGTTGGGCAAAGGCTAAATGCTAAATGCAGTGAAGCCCTTGAATGCCCTTAAACATGCTGCACAGGAAGTGCAGAGATCCAACCACTTGCTTACGTTGATAGGCAGCTATTTATTTTTTTGTAAATAACCAGTCACTGATTTCAATCTTACCTGTATAATGTGTTTAATCCGCCCTATAATGACAGAATTCAAAAGACTTTGTAAGAACAGTAGTTTCACGTTGCACTATTAGAACCTTATTTTGCCCAAATGTGTTAGATTTTGTCTGTGTAGTATTTCGTTTTACTTATGTTAGTATGTTTGCTATGCTTGTGTATGTCCTTTATTATTAAACTATTATTTATCTGTATTGTTATGTCCAGGTCGTGCACTTGGGTTCTCAGTCAGTTAGTTTGTGAGTGTGGGCACAGGCTCTAGGTTGAGCAGCAGTTTTGAGTTTAGAGTCCTGCTGTGAGTGGACGCTAGGCTTCAAGTTAAGCAGCCCTTTTGTTAGTCTCGCCCTGTGTGGGGAATTTGGAGACGAGTGGTGACGAGGGCTCTCGCCAGTAGGTTCTGGAGTTCTGAACTCGAGAATTGTAACAGTTAGTGGAACTCAGTTTTCATTTTAGTCATGTTTTAGTAATGTAGCACAATTAACTTCGATTCATCCACATTAAGCTGCTTATCCAGAGCAAGTTCAGTAACTTAATCTAGACACCACAATTGCCTGTGGCTTATCTAGTTGCACCATGGGATAATACACTTTGTATTACATATGTGATGCAGCAGGTATTTTGGTGTAATCCACTAATTTTAAGTTTAGTTGAGGTACTGCATAAAGACTGCCTGGTTAGGGTTAAGCACAAAAATTCAGTGTTAAATTAAGTGCAGTCTTACAATAATAAACGTGCCACACACAACTTCTGTATCCTGGGAATGTCCTGCGACTAAAGCTCGGTCGTACCAGGGCACAGCTGTTGCCGTCCTTCGTCTGGGCTCAGGCTTAATTACTAAGAGGTTTCTGATGTGTAACCCCTACATAATTAGGAAAAGATTTAACTTTCAACAAACTGCCCCATGATCACTTCACAATATTCCATTCTCATATAGCAAAACAATGACAGGTAGAGATTATACTTTATAACTGCTGCTTCAGTTTTCACATGTTCTTTTGCAGCCAACTGCAGCAGTGGAGAGGCCCAGTTTGTAAATCCTGAGGTATGTGTGTGAGAGATGGACTAGTCCTGATTGTGTTGTAAGTGCTATACAGTTAAACAATAGTGCACATTGAGGAAGCACCCGTGCTGAGGGTGTCATATATTACAAGAAAGGCAGCCTCCAAACAAATTATGGCTGTGTCTTTGTGTTGTTCTTAGCCTTCTATCTCTCCACTGGTCTCTCTCTCTCTCCTGGTGTTATATATTTTCACACCTCAGTAAGTCCAACGCGCACAAGCGCACACACACACACGCACGCATGCACACACACGCACGCATGCACACACACACACACACACACACACACACACACACACACACACACACACACACATACACACACACACTCTTCTACTTGTCTGACTGTCCCCCCTGCCCTCCTCCTCCCCCTCCCGTTCCTTCTCTCCCTCTTCCCTCCTTCAGTGCATTTTCCTTATTTTTCTTTCTCACTCCATATCACCCCTTTCTCATTCTCCCTCCTCTCTCCTCCCCCTTCTTCTGCCATCCCTCCTCCCTCCCCACCTCTCTTGGGTCATGTTGCAGCAGCTCCAGCAGAAATAATAGGAGCAAAGGCGTGAGGTTGTTATTTGCATAGAAATAGCATGACGCCCCAGGCAGCTACAGGAGAAGGACACAGAGATCATTTGTCTCAAAATTTTAATGAAAACTTTTGCTGAGACAGAGATTTCTTTCCCTCCACACCCCTCCCTTCCCCAGTTTCCATTCTTCCTCTCTACCTTCCATACTGTCCGATTGTAGCACTCTATTTGATCTTCTTTCCTTTAGTAGCACAGTGTGATGTGAAATTAGATGACACATCAGTATTGCGCCGCTGTGAACCACCAGCATGTCTGATGGTTTGTCAGAAAGCGTAAGAAATGAGGAGGAGTCGAGATGTCTCTGTGCTGAGCACATTTCAGACTGTAAATGTTTCTATAGTGACTCAAACACACACTTATGCTCAGAAAAATGTAACATGTACCAGCTGTTATAAGAACACAGCTTCCAATTTAATTCAGATTTTCCTTGTAATGTAATGAAGCATTGAGAGCATTCACCCCTTCCTGTGGTGCACCTAATTGGACACCTGGAGGGTTTACACAACTAACACAGCTCATACTGTACACAACATAGGAAAACACTGTATTCTATTACACATTAAACTAACAGTGAACATTAAACTCAATCTAATAGGAAACCAAACCCAGCAGGACGGTGATGCTGGTGTAACCCAGTGTAGATCCATACCTGCTACCAGTTAAAGATTTGATGGCTGACGCAGCCAATAAAAGACTTGTGTGTCACACCACAGGCCTTCATAGCCAATGAAAGAACCTTTCCAACAAAGTGCCACACCCCAGTTTTCTGTGAGGGGAGGGGAAGAGATCTCCTCTCAAAGACTTAAACTGCCACAACTAGGATTACACTAATGTAAATATGTTAAATATAAAACACGTCTCTTACTGCTTAAACATGGGTCCAGGTCATTTTTGGATCATATCTACTGATAGCTGTAGAGTGATGCATAGTGCAGAAAGCTCATTTCCATTTGGGTTACAGACAACTGCAAGATGTTCCTGACATCCTTTCAGATTAAAATACAGAAGAATCTTGGCAAGGACAATATTTTTATTTACGGTGCACAGTGCAGTTTGTGCTCCAGTATAACTTAGAGTTTCCTTTCCAGCGACACGAAGCTCATGTAATTCTTACTGCTCTGAACTTTCAATTCTTAAAATGTAATTCGTACTACAAACAGTAGAAATCCATCTACTTACAACATGCTCCCCTCACAACATTGTCCACAACACAGCAATCACACAGCAATGCACACGTCGAACAATGACAATCTGAACTGAAAAGATGGAGAAAATTACTCAATTACACTGACGCCTTACGAGCGATCAATCCCTCTGCCTGGAGTGTGACAATATACTGGATAGCTACTGTATGTCACACTGGTTGCATTGTTCAGGGTTCCCTTTGCAGCACTGGAATGAAGCTTCTTCCAATCTACTGAGAGATCGGATATTCAGCAAAGTAAAAAACAGCATTAATGTTATCCTCTTGCTAGTGGGTAGGGCTGACCAGCAGCTACTGTGTGTACAGTGTGCTAACAAATAGTTTACTGTATTTTGACTCTTGGATCTCTGTGACCGGCAGCATCAACAGTGAGATGTGTGTAGTCGTCGTTTGTGTTAGTTTGTGTTACAGCCTTAGAGTCTGTATCAACAGGCTGCGTGAAACACATTCTGTATAACACAAGCTTCTAACGAAACAAAACAGACATTTTTAGTTAACACTGGACTGACCAGTGTTGAGCCTTTCATAACTTAGCTCAGATGCCTCTGCTAATCGAATTATTTCTGCTTCCGCAGCAGCTGTGCTTACGGACACTGTTTGTGTAACTCATGCTCCAGTGTCACACACTGTTACCTGCTTTCACCCCATGTGGTGGTGGTGAGGGGTTCACTCCTCACACAGCTGCCACCAAGCAAGAAAGCAGGTGGATGGTGCAGCGCGAGAGCCATCAGGCCGCTGCACTGACCTTCCCCCTTCCAGCTCCTTCACCACACCCACATAAGTGACTCCACTCTGCCCTTTTGACCGACACCTCACCTGGCAGCACTGCTGCAGGCTGATGGTGGTGATGATGTGGTTGAGGGGGAGGGTGCAGCTTAGCGTCCTTTCCAGCCTGGTCATGGGACAAGGAGGAAAAAAGAGCATTAGTTCATTAACAAATGCATCACAGTCATCATACGCTGGTTATCACAGCAACAGCTCCACTCAGCCAAGAACAAAGTGGGAGAGAAAGGATACGTCGCAGGTCCGGCTGGGTAGGTAGGCAGTGAGAAAGGAGAGTCTGCAGTAATCCTCGTAAGCACACGCTGGTCTCCCTCTTCTCTTATAGATTATTGATCAAGTTTTTGACATGGAGAAGAAGTGTACAGCTGTGTGTGAGTAGAGAGTTTGCTCAGCTGTCAGTATTTATACGTGTATGAAGGTGGACATCATATCAGCATGGGTTAATCTGCTCTGTTTCCTACCTCGTCCCGGTGTGTGCGTCTGTCTCGTGCGTCAGCCAATCCAAGGTGACCGCGTTGGTTGACGCCTGATGGCCCCTGGGGCACCACTGACAGCTTTAGGTGTGAGTTGGAGATTTGTAGTCCCACCTCCTCCTCCCACCAGTACCCATAACTCACCAGGGCCATAAACCACACTCACAGCACCTTCAAAAGCGATGGCTAAAGAGGTTAAAACAAAAGAGGTGAAAGATGAGAGGTGATGGTGGATACAGAGGTGTTCTACTCTGTTTTGGACACAAAGCCTGATGGATGGAGACAGGAGAGAGGGTTTTAATTCCGACCTTGGAGGTCCAAGGTCAAGGTTGGAAACTGGAAAAAGAAAATTAGTTGAGTGGCCTTAGTGCTATTCGTTATGGAGCTGCTGCCAGCAAACACACGATATGACAACATGCTGTTGTAAAAGCAGGTTAGACAGTTTGTCCTGTAATTATGAGCTAACAGAGCATAATCTAACTGTACTAAACACTTTAGCCTCTCCCACCTGTTCTCCAGACCTTCCAATTCACCTGCTAAACCCCAGTTTACTGACCCGACCCTTGTTCTAGAATGGTCCATGGGTATGATTATCTGCACTTCTGTTTGGCCTAGTCATTGTAAATTTGGCCATAAAGAGAGTAAGCTACTGTCTGTCAACATACGACAGTTCCCAATGGAAACAGTAAAAAATGTAGAACTGGAATGATGAAAAAATGGTAACATGGCTGTAATATGTCAGTATTGTAATGTAAGAAAAGTTTACTGTTTGCTGTTTGCGTCAGGCAATTAGCTAACACAATTCAAATCACAGCTCCAGACTGCACGATTCTAGAGCTGCACATAACTGATTAGGATGTGACTAAGAAAATAACAGGAACAGAAACAAAAACAAGGGTTGTACAGTAACACATATGTGCAAATATGTAAGTGCCTAATGAACTTTTCTCTGTATTTAAAATCTTTGTACTTCCTTCCTCATTTGACTCATTTTTTAATGGTCTGATTGCGCTGCCATGTGTGTAACACAAACCTGCTTCCTGCCCTTGTAGTGTGTGTGGTGTGAGGGTGTCAGCACTCTGGGTCCGCGCTGCATGGGGGTAGCAGGGTTGTGTCAGAGAACAGATGGTGGTGGCTGGGTGGGAGGGCAGCAGGGCACAGAGGCAGCGGGCACAGCAGGAGCAGTGCGCATCCTGCGGCCTTGGCTTGGTGAGAACAAGCAAAATCCTGATGCAGGACTTTTTCTTTTTACTGGAATAAACAGTGCATTCGTTTCTCTGCTAGGAAAAGTTGCATCAACAGTTTTGGTGGAAATTGGACGCCTGCCAGTTGCTCTTGCTGAAGTCCTCAGCTCAAGTTCAAATGCATGTACTTTCATTCATACATTCTTCTAACTGTGGGTTCTTTCACACCACCAGACACACGCCTACTGGTTTCAACTGCACATGTGTGATGTGTGGTGGTCAAATTTACACATGCACTATTGTACTGTGGTTTAACAAAATGGCTGAGTAAAACTGCTTATCTATCTTATGCCACTTATCTTTGAGCCATGATAACGTCTGATAGAATCTCTGATCCACCTCAGCTCTCACAGGCACCTCTACTTTCAGCTCCTTCCAGATGTGCAGTTATAAGTCACATCCAAAGATGAGTTGATCTGGGTCCACATCACTGCAGCAAGTGGAACCAATTCTTCAGATGTTGATTATATATTATATTGTTCAGAAAAGTAGTAGTAATTTTCAGAAACTTAGATGGAAGTATTGCAGTCTTGAACCCCAACAATAATAAAACTGACCATAAAATTATATAGTAAATTATTTTATAAATAATAATAAACTGCTTTGTGTGGTTTCTCTCTTTCTCTCTCTCCTTCTGGTAGCATTCCCGACGTAGTGACGTACTACTAGTCTTCAGAGAAAGTGGAAACTGCAGAAAGTGTCTGTTGCCACCAAGCTTTGCTGCATGTCTTGCTCAGAAACCTGTGCCCTACATATTTTAATGACGCGATCCAACTCCGATTCCAAGACACATGTGATCACACCGCTCAGTGAAATGTATCAAATCTAACATTAGAACTTTAAACACCTAAGTTTGTTAATCTCGTTGGTAGTATTTAACCTGTAGTGTCTCATCACTCATGGAATTCAAATCTCTTTGTCTGTATACACAAAATGCAAATGGAAGCAGAAAAAGCAGAATTTTATTTTATTTATTTTATTATTTTATTATTAGTACCAGGCTTTAAATATGCCAACAGTACGCACACACACACACACCCCGGCACCCCCCCACACACACACACATACACAGACAATGCATGTCATCAAAAGCAGCGGATTCAAAGCCTGCAGACTATAAAGCCTCCACTTTTTGTCTTCTCAACCTATTTAAGCTCAACACCACACACTGCATGAAACAAGACAGTTTGTCATGGTGCCTGTCGATAGTCAGGAGGGATTGCACGTCACCTTGGAACCTCCCTAGAGGGGTTTAATATACACAGGCCACCCTGGACATCCACAGATGCCCTCCGTGACCCAAACACACTCCCTCTCTATCTTTTTCTCTCTTTCTTGCTGTCACACATGTTGATGAAATGTTCTTTAATACCTAATCGACAGTATCGACATCCCCTTGGGTAGCAGGGTCCCCCTGAGGGGTGTAAGATATTGATTTTGGGGCACTATGGGTCCATAGTCTCCTGGTGACATGTCCCCAGTCCTGCTGCTATTATTGGGAGATTAGTAGGTCTATTACACTCACCAAGCAAGATGATAGCGGTGCAGCTCTCTGGGCTTCTGATATGGAGAAGAAGTAGCCACTGTTAAAGATTCAAACGTTTCCTCAAACATTAAAGAAGCTGCTGTAACCAGTTTCTGATGGTCTTATAGCAGAGCCCTTTCATTTGGCTACACTGAACATAGAGGTGTTCATATGAAGTCAAGTGATGTCTAATGAAATGGTCTAAGTGGCTCAAGCCATGTCAGCAGAATAAGGTACATCAGTTCGCATGACACATATATCGTTTTGAGTTGCTGCTGGCGGAGCTAACTGGCAGTTTCATCTGTCATCAACTATTTTAGTTGCAGAACCGCCTACAGTCATCAGAACAGATAAGAGGGATACAGTGTTTTCCACTGCTTCAACATGCTTGATCCTGTATCATAGCTGATCGCTAATGTGTTCAGTGAGTGTACATGGGATGTAAGATGAGACATGTTTTGTCAGTAAATATTATATATGATATTGTGTTTGGATTATAATAACTATACTATATATGGATATTGAAGTAGGAAATCGTCCTGCAGAAGTGGTTTGAGAAGTTTCTCAGATGTAAAAAACCATTCATTTTAAAAGATCATTGTTTACGCAGATCCTTTAGTGAATCATCCAGCTTCTCAGCGAGATGGAAAAGGTTTGAAAAGCATTCAAATCGTGCAGATTTCTATTGCAGACGCCTCTTTCGTTCTTTCTTTTGACCTCCTGTACTGTAAGTTGAGCTGGGAAGCTGGAACATATTCAGCTGAAGTGTAACTACTGGCACAGAGTTCTGGGCTCCGGGCTCTGCACCCGGCCCCGTGGAGCCAGGATGACCTCTGCAGGGTTTGGGTGGCCTCAGTGATTGATTAGCTGGTCTGGAAGGACTACTATTCCCCCACTGGCTAGGGCATATGGAGCTGTATGTCCTATGGACAGCTGCACCTGCAACATTCACACTGCCTGACTGTGTTAAAGGGCCCAGCCTGGTTATATTGTGCTGGTCAGTTCTATGTCCTGCATGTTAATACCCTATGTATTGCCTGTGTATGTATGTTCATGTGATGTCTTTAGGTATATTCATTTTTATTTATTATTGTTTTAGTAATTTTAGCACTCAGTTTATTATTGGTATTATTTTGATATATTTATTTGTTTTATGTTTGTATTTTTTTTACTACAGCTGAATAATGCACTGACTAGAGAGCACTTTAAATTTTGTTGTGCATGTGACAATGACTTATTCTACTTTATTCTATTCTGTTCAGTGGAGACGAGCATTAGTCTTAAACACGAATACAGTAGAAGAACATTCTTATCTTTGATACATAATTATGTAAATTCATTCAATTCACTAGAGGAGCACAGCCCAGTATAATTTAATTTGTTTTGAATTGATAGTTCTTAATAGAAGTATGGAAATATATGAACATTTCATGTCAAAGACTGTAGGTCACTAAGTAGTAAAGGAAAATATTCAACACAAGTGAGTTTCAGTCCTCGACACCGGAAACTCAAACTAAGACTTGAGTGCCTGGCACTGGATGTTGTGGTACCACATCCATATCCTAAATAGCAGCATATGTTAATGCAACGGAATGTACAGGTGCTGGTGTTCTAGGAGTACAGCAGCTCCTCCAGGAATATCTCAGCAGGCAGTGTGTTTACTTGCTTGCACATTGAGTGAGCGGTCAAGCGAGCAAGACAGAGATGAATGCTGCATGAATTGGAAGCAGACGCTTTGTAGCAACGCTATTTGTAAACTTTATGTGATATTGTGCAGAGAAATAAATGCTACAGCTCTTCTACTTCAAGTTGACTGTTCACACATTGCTGTGATAGTGAAAGAATAACATAACCCTGGACAAATAAAGGCAACTGAAACTGTAAAAAAATAGTACAAATATCTATTACATGATCTATTGTTAACATTATTAAATTATCATTTTATTGACAATATTATTGCTACTATTAAGTTGTCTTCATTCCTGTTTTTAGACCTGACATCATTTTAAATGAAGAATCATGAAGAATAAAACAGGCTTTTTTTTTTATCAAAAATAACCAATTTCAACATTTCTCTCTCTCCCTACAGTATTTATTACCATCCCACATTTACTGCTGTGTCCAGAGTGTATTTGCTCATGAAGACATTGTCATTATATGGTAAATTAACCAGAGCTTGCCAAGCTAATTTGTTCTCACATGAACACTGATTTCACACTGATCAATCCTGTCACAAGTTGTTACAACTGTTAGTAGCTTTAGACTTGGACAATGGCAGAAACTACAAAGAAAAACATTAGGTTGTGGATATTGTGGCAGCTTTGGCTGGATCAGGTGGTAACACCAGATTCGACTCGTCCGTCACTAGGACTTCCTTCCACTGTGATACCACAGTAACAACAAACAGTACATCAGCAGTAGTTTACAGCATATACGATATCCACTACAATGACTTACGCCCATTGTTATGATTTAGTTCAAACGCAAACAGTGTAACAGTCAGACTAACCAGGAACCAAAAAGCAGAGCCTCTAAGTCAGAGCAGGTTTCAAGAAATAATTTTGGTTTAATATATAATAATCATCATTTAATATACAAGCAAAAATGTAGATATAACAACAGAAACACACAGGTCAGACCTAATTTATCTAAAACTTAAAATCACTGCACTTGACAATCAGAAAATAATCTAACATGAATGTTAGAGACTAGGACTGACTGAGACAGACCAGGACCTTCTGGACATGACCCGACAGAATTTAATATATTTAATAAAGACAACATAAATTCCTGACAAGGTAACAGACAGAACAGACAGTTGCAACATGCATCAGCGCAATAACGTAGTGACACAACAATGCAGTAACAGGACAGGACACACAGGGCAACTTAAATACAAGCCAAAACAGGAAATGACAGACAGGTGAAACTGATAATAAACCAAAGAAGCTAAACCAGGAAATTGGGACAAGCCAAAACCACAGTGCCCTCGAGAAGTTGGCGGGCCCAACTGTCACAATGAAAAAGATACCAGAAATGGTGGATACTAGAGAAATATAAGTAAAACAGGAAAGAACAGAAAATCACTGCTAAGCAGGAAACTAACGATAGAACTAGACACAAGAACAGAATATAGGAGAGTAATCCTAACAAACTGGAACCATCTTGAGTGAGACAAACACAAGTTAATGATTGAGGGGAAAAAACACAGGGCAGGGACCCAGAGATGAACGCACAGACAGGACAAGACACAATAGCAAAGAAAGCACTAAGTCAAGATATTAATACACAAACAAACAAGGACATAACACAAAACACCTGTTAGAGCAGGTGAAATCAGAAGAGTGTCCCAAAAGAAGAAAGGAGTGCAGTCTGCCCCTTCCAGCTGGAGGACGGGTCAGACAAACACAAGCAAACATAATAAAGCAGCCATTGCCTCTTCCAACCCAAATTTGAACAAGGCTGCTTTAAACACACAAGCTGTGAATGTTGGGGGAATCAGGTCCAGAATGTTTGCTTTGTGTTTAGGTCAGGTGACTTCATTTGAGTGAGAGGAAAGGGGGACTTGTGTAGAGCATGTGGACGTCACAGAGGAGATCCCATTCGAACCTCACCAGGGCGATTTGCTATGTAAATTCCAGCCATCTATCTCTAACATGTGCAAACATGGGTGCAAACCTTGGACAAATTGCTGACACACTACTTGCTGCCCCGAGTGCTCAGTAATAAATGGTGTTAAAACAACCATGAGATCTTAGATATGCTGGAGTTTAAACCTCCTGCAGTTAAAATCTCATGTTTTACCTTGTTTGAAAGCATAAACCCTCGGGATTGTGTTTCCTGAAATTCAAGCACAGTAACACAGAAAACACCTTTGCTCAAAATATAACAGACATCCAAACTAACCATGGTGGCACGCTTACAGTACATGATCTGTATGATCTGTGATACTCAGGGTTAGTACCATCCACAGCTGGCTCAACAAGAGTTTAGATCCAAAAACCACGGTATCTAAGTGAAAAGACCATAAAATCATCACTCTGTGCTCATTGGCCACTATGAAAGAGCTTTATTTACATCTATCAAGCTCAATAACGGGGGAACTACAGCCGTTTTAATTTAAGTAGGCCTTTTACAAACCTAAGCACAAAACTGGGCCTGATAACAGATTAAGATAAGAGTAGAAACATTTTCTAGACTAGATTGTCTTGATATTTGATAGAAAAATAAAATATGTGAATGAGGCTGAAAGGCTCTTTGTCCTATTACTGGTGGAAATGTACCCTTGACTGATCAGCTTCTCCAGTGCTAATCAAGTATTATACTGACTTAAAATTGGTTATGCAGCATCATCTAGTATCTAGTAGATGTGCTTGTCTACTATATAGCGCTGTCATATTCATCAGCCAGCTAATTGAAGAACCTTTAAAATTTAATCCTTGCCAATAAGTTAAATAGAACACTTTAGTCCATATTCCTACAGACACTGATACCTACCACCTTCAGTCATGCTATTATACAAACGCTTGGACCAGCAACTTCTAAATGGACTGACTTCATATTTTAATTTAGTGTATGTGCCTTAAAAATGGAATGGTCATCAGGACACAGGGATGGGGTGAAGCAGGGGAAAAGAAAAAACAGTGATTTGTTGAGGTAGGTTCAAGTGGATATCTGTCTGGGGTTAAAAGTGAAAGTAATTCATTACAGGGAGATAGTGCTTGGCAAGATTCCTCATCGTGACGCTTTGCAGCGTGGCAGTTAAGAGGGGTTAGGTGAGTAAAGGGGGTGGGGTAGGGTAAAATGGCCAGTGGGGGTGGGAAGAGCCTGGGCATGAACAGCATCTACTGGTCCATTGGAGGAGAAGGAATGGTGATGAAGGGATAAGGGCCAAATTGATGGTCATATTTTACAGTGGGTCAGTGTGGAACGTGCTGTCCAGTGCTGTAATTACAAGTTTGGTTAGCGCAGAGAGAGCCAGAGAAAGGGGAAAGAGGAGAGACAGTATTCTTTGTCAGGGCCGTAAATGAACAGTGAGCCTTAATTGAGTGGTAACCTCTGAAACTGTTGTGCTAACACTGCAGGGAGATGTGGAGATAGAGGGAGAGAGGGATATAAAAAAAGAGGAGGAAAGTGCTGATAAGAGACTTTTGTGTTCTTCGTTTCACACACACACACACACACACACACACACTGAACAGAGGCAAAGACAATACAATAAAACAAATGTTGTAGGAGAAAGAAAGAACAGTAGAGAACTAATTGTTTATTGCTCACACTACTTATATTATATATATTATATTATTATTGTAATGTGACGTTACAGCGTGGCTGAAGGCCAGAAATGAAAACTCCTCATAAGAGACCTGGCAGTTAAACATGAACGGATTATCATTTTTGATGCAGTGGCACACTTTCAACTGTGTCTTTACTGGAATCATATTTTTGCTACCTCATAAATATATCATACACGCTGAGCATCAGAACTGCATGAAGAGAAAAAGCTTTTACATTTGGTGCACTATACATACTGTATACAGTACATATGTTAACAATAGTTGGGCTGTAATTAGGGCTGTGCTGACACATTTTTTATTACCAGAATGTGGGCTATAGCCATGAGATGATTGTATTTAATACCATTTACTGTGTGTGTATATGAGCAGAGATGGGAGATGGGCTGCACTGCTTCCTGTAGCTGTGTTAATAAAGGCACGTTTTCCATAAAAACTACTGCTTGCATGTATATTAACTCTCACATGGAGCATTTCTAACCCTAGACATGAGCTTTGCACACTTACTTCGCACATACAGTTGAACATAGTCCATATTTCTACTGAGCATAGCTTTATTTTTCTTTAGTTTAGACCTTTTCCTTTTACTGTTTGTTTCTTCTGACATTCACTGTGAACAGCAAAGGAAGAATTTCATTGTACACGGAAACGTGTTTTTGTACTGTGCATATGACACGTAGAATCTTTGGAGGTCAGGCTCTTCTTCTCTGATAAAGTTAATAATGAAAAAACGCACGCAACGATTGCTTTGATCGATAGCGCGCTTTCTCTTATTTGCTGGAAAGTTTAAGAAAGAAGCATTTAATACATCTCTCTGTCTTTCAGTGTCTCAGCCATTCCCTCCTCATCTTCTCCCTTCCTCTCCCTGCTTTTCCTCTTTCCTCCTTCCTATCTGTGGCTCTTTTCAATTCTCCTCTGCTCTAATTTTCACTTCTCATCGCAGCCTGTGCAATTGTAGTGTCTCATCACAATTTTGGCAGATATTTCTTTTCATTTTCTTTCCTCATCTCCTGTCTTATTTTTGTCCTTACTCCGCACATAGCCACATCGCACACACACCCACACACACACACCCACACACACCGTCTTACTCTTATTCTGCAACAATTTTTCCACTCGTGATTTAGGACAGCTTGTTTCTTTCAATGTTCCTTAAAGGTAATGGTGGAATATAGAGCCTGCTGCTGGAAGAGGAAGAGGGAACAATTTGTTCCTGTGCAGTAACTGGGGACGGTGATCAAGGGTGTGATCTGCAAACGCACAGGCCAACTCCATCTCTCTCACACACGTATAGAGCAAAACACACAAAATGATGACGATGGGGCCATTTCCTCCCTCATCACCAGATCTTCATCTAACCGCTAATGAAAAACATGACAATTACCAACAACTCTGCGCATCCCAGTCCTCAGACATACTAATATTGGCAGAGATATAAGTCAGCCAGCAGTTTAGCCTCCACTGGCCTTTCTTTTTTCCTCACATGTCCATACCTTCTCCTGTTTTTCCTGTCCATTTATGACATGGGGGTGTTCAGTGACAGTAATGACTGCTCCTGGATGGCAAGAATATGATTGGAACTGGAAGTACAATGTAGCATTATATTCTTACACTACATGGGCCTGTGGTGGACTGACAAAGGCTGTGTTGGGAATAACGCACAATGGATTGAGGATGAGTAATGAAGCATTATGGATTATGATTTGGTGCCATGGGAGCATTGTGAATCCAGTGTGTGTGTGGTATCAGATGTAATTCTAACTATTATTTCAACTGCTTCCAGCCTATAGGAAGTGTGGTGAAAACGGATGCAGTGCAGAACCACAGTTGTGACTTGTAATGACGCACGTGCAGTTTTTCTGCGTTGCGTGCGTGATTACATGCATACATATTTGATTAAGCGATTTGCCGGCATGGAGTCCATTTGACATTTCATCATCTCCTGATGCTTTTCCCCCTCTTTGCGCCAGGTGACAGTGAGGTGTCAGTTATGATGGCACTTTAATTAATTTTGTTTGTCCTGTTCACTGATAGTCATGGGCGGCTGGGTATCCATGTTCCTGCCACAGGGACTGATGCAGAGCAGTGATATAGTGAGATGGTGTGTGTGCATGTGCGTGTACAGAGAGACAATGTGAGTTACTTTAATACACGTGCAGAGCTTTTTTTCAGTCAGCAATTGCTGTTAAAGCGGCAACTGTGAGTATTAGCAGCTGAGGTCAAACTAATGTATTTTCTCAAATCCTTTCTCAAAGCATTTGAACACACTTGATACTAAGATAACTCTTTAGTGCCTTCACAACTTATCAACGCACTCCTCTGTAAATGGCATTATCAGGTTGTGGTTGTGGAGCTGAATTCGTAAAACAGACAGCACAGTGACTTGAACAACGACACCCAAACACAACTTGCATGTTGTATATTTTGTTCTCAGAGAGGATTGTATCATCAAGCAATAGTTGAATAAACAAACAGAAAAGTTGACCATCAAATCATGAGAATGACATGTATCACGTTTTGTCAAACTGTACCAGAACAGGTACAATATATGACTACTGCAATTTATTGTATGCACATTCACACATACTAGACATTATTGCCCTGCCACAATGTTGAAATGCACACATTACCACATAGACCTTGTGCACATGAGCTAGCCTTTGGTTAAAAGCCTGGTTCTATAGTCCGGTCTCCAATGTTGCTTAGTGCTCAGTAGAACTATATGCCTGCAGATGTATTTAAATTTGCACTATACAAATAAATTGGATTGAATTAACAAAGGTTTGAAGTTATATTGCACATTTTTTATTTGTTGCAAAAATGAGGAAAATGACACAGTTTTATATTTTTACTTATTTGTTGGTATTTTTAAAGTTCTTTCGGCTAAAATGATGAGATCACATTTAGATATCAAACAACCATCTAATCACAGTAGCAAGTGTGTAACAACAGATGACGTTTGTTTAAGACCAACTGAAATGCCTGAGTTCCCTGGATGCGACTAATTATTGTTACTGAACAAAGCAGAAGAGAACTGCAGAGACAGGAAGGTAAAGACCTTAGAAATAACAGCTTTACTAAGCATTTCCTGAAGAAAATGCACTGTGAATGCTGAACAGCTGAATGTATTCCCCGAGAATGGTTGACAGTAGCTGGAGAGTTTAAAACGTTCTTAAAAGTAGCTTAAGAGGAATAGAAGCGTTTGAAACAGAGTTGAAAGTCTACAGAACAAGTCTATTTATACTTAAATCAAACATAGATGACTTGAGCCAAACAGTATAGAGAATATAGAAAACCCCTCAAATGTGCTGACAGAATTGTGCAAGAGTTCCCTGACATTGCTAAAGCTTTAAAAGCATTGCTAGAACAAGCAGAAGACATATTTTAAAAACATCAGTCATTTCAGCAAATACAACATAAGCTGAGTTTATGAAAGTAATTGCATGAATTGCAGTTAAAGAGTTTTTTATTCTTCAATATTCAATTCTTTAACAAAATATATATTCATTTATTATGAAGGGGTGTAATAAAGACAATGTATTCTGGTAATAAAGGTCTCTCTAAAAACACATGCTAACAGTGGTTATTGAACTCAGGTCTCCCATGGTGGAGCACTGCAGACTAACATGAGCAGCTGAAAGCAACTATGGACACTGGGCTGTAATAAAATAATATATAAACATAGTATATAACAATAAATAACAAAAAAACAAAAGCATCACACAACAGCCGAGTTTAATCTGCAACTTTATTTGCATACTTTTTTGCGAATAAAGTTGTGGGGACAAGTTAAAAAAAAACTGTATCTTCTTCCTCGCGAGTCAGGCAGTCACAGTATGATAATAAAAACCTTGACCCAAAAACTTAATAAGGAATGACAGAAGCTGCAGAATGTAACTGAAAGTGAACTCAAAACGGATGAGGAACACACAGGCTGTAGGTGGTGGTCTGTCCAAGTGCTTTGTAATAAGGCGAGGAAAACAAACTCAAAGTCGAGAAGAGTGAACAGACGGACTAAGTAGCAGTGTGGAGGAAATGTAGTGGACTGCATAAGTAATGCTCTATGGGGAATTTACGTCGTTTGATGGATATAAAGGACCCAAGGAAACAAACCAGAACCTCTAACTCAGTTTAAGATGTTGAATTGAACATGTTGAACAATACCAAGAGGGACTCAAACATTGGGGGCAGCAGCTGGTGGATGCATCTTTTAGCTGGAGAGAGAAAGACAATGACAAGAATCATATAATTAACAGATGGGGGTTGTTGGTGATCAGAGCGGTGATGCGAGTGATCAGAATAGCACAGACGTGAGTAGTAGAGATGGCTGCTGCGGACACTGTTGATGCCCAAGTCCATTCACAGTAATATCTTAAAGGGTAACTCAAAGGAAAAATGCAAAACTCCTCCAAACAAAAATGACTCATCCAAACAGAGTTAGCCAGAATTGTTGGAGGTTAAATCAGAGGCAGAGAGAGGCATTCACTGATCAGATTCAGTGAGAAGCAGGGGAGAACGCAGGAAATGGCAGCACGAAACAAGGAAACACTGAATACAGATGAAAAAGTAATTACATGACAGCATTGACTATTACAATAACTGTGCTGGGGGACGGTGTCAGTAGTCTGTGATTTGGTGCTGATTTGGATTTCATTTGTACAGCTTTTTCACCTTAATGTGCCAAATCACAGGAACAGGAGGTTCTTCTGATTTTACAGCAAATATTAAGACTTAATAGAGGAGCCAAGCTTAGCTATGGAGACTGTAGTTGTCATCTACCACCTGCAGTACCGTTCTCATTTTAGACCTACTGTAATGGTGTTAACATACTTGATCTGTGTTCCCAATGCATTGTATCATTCTCCTGTTAAGCCAACCCAGCGTTCTGATGTACAGACAGACAACCCTTCACAGTCACCTTCAGAATTATGGGAAATGATTAATTGGACACATCACCGACTGACTGACATACCTTATTCAGGCAGCATATTCACCGCAGTCGTTCATCTCAAAAATTATTGTTCTGCATTGAATCAAAACTTTGCCTATGATGTCATAGTCTGACAGCAGTTATACTGCAATACTACAATACTAAAAATATTCATAAATGGTCAGACAAATGCTTCATTAAGGGTTGAAATGGCTATAAAACATTTTAAATAATACAATGCCATTGAATGTAACAGAGCATACATTACAGTAAGCAGCTGGACACACACTGTACCGACCTGGATCCTTCCAGCCAGTCTGGTTATTTGACAATGCAGACTGAGGACAATGGCAATAAAATGTGACTGCATGAAAACACAGGAAAAGAAAAACAAAGGGGGCATTGGTGTTAATAAATAAACAAAAATAAATAATAAACAATGACGGTACCCCTCGCTGCACACACTGCAAGGAACCAATTGCCATCCTGACTGAATGCCATGGAAATTGTGTGTAATGAGTAAGAAAAGATTAGACAGAGCTCTTGCTAGGCTGTAAATTGACATTAGTAAAAGAAAATTCTTTTACTAGGCGGGTCCAGCAGTCTCATTTAGACAACAGAACAGAGGGGGTGAGGCACATGGGGGGAGGGGGGTGTACTGGGAGAAAACTCAGCACTGGGGAATTAGCTGTGTTCACGTGCTACAATAATGGTGGGAGAAAAAACACACATTAGGAACACATGGCAAACACAACTTGTAAAGCACAAAGGTGATAACCCCTCACACCTAAAAAAACGATTGTAGGAATAAATGAAAAACTTCCACACCATCCAGCAGGTTACACTGCCCTGCACAGGGGTTACATCACTGTGATGATGGCTTTTACTGTCCTTCACAGCTGGTTTAAAAGTAGCTTTTTATCTTACCATGAACGGCTTGTGGGAGAGATACTGTCAGGTTACATCACAGGGTGAAGGTGATGCGACTTGGAGTGTAATACACGTAATAAATCTGCCAGCTTGCTTCCAGTGACAGCAAAGTGAAGGTGTGACTATTAATTGCTGTTCACTGATGGTCACAGATTTACGCATGAGAAGATTCAGAGCCTTATTTGTTGGTGCTCTCCTCCTGCCTCCGTTGGTGCTTTCTCTACATGCCTTGCGATGACGATCCCCTTTGCTGTGTTAGTTGTTCAATTAGTTGCTACATTTTTATTTACTGCACAGTTTTATTCACTGCACAATAACATTGTTTCTGGAGGTGCACACTGCCCACACATAAAGACAAGGCTTAGGCTCCCTGGGATTACTGACGTTTAAGTGGCTACACAAAAGCAATGACTCAAAAAACAAAAACACATCACAGTTGTTAAAAAATGAAATCAAACTACAACAAATAAAACAGTTAGCATCATATCAAAGAATGATCATGTAAAATCTCTGTTATAATATTATATTATAATAGTTGGTATCAGACCACCTGAGAGGATGCACCAATTATGCCGATAATTTAAAATTCCCAAATGTGGTTACTAGCTTGATATTAGCAAATACTGGTGGCAATATTATTAGTCAGATACTTTATACTCTGCTCAGACATTATTGCCTCTTATTTGTTGAGCAGTATGTAGACAGAGAAGACCTGTCGTTCCTGGTGCTCCGTTGTTCGCCATATGAATATCGAGTGAAATTCACGCTCATGCAGAGAGGAGAGATGCAGACCAGCGATGCAAAGGAAAGTGTAAAGAAGGTAGGAGAACACAAGTCTTGGTACTGGATCAGCGAAGTTGATTGGTCTTTGAGCAGAAGCTGTAGCTGGGGATTTCAGAGTGGCTCCTGAAATCACCAGCTCCTTTCAGCGATTGGGCAAAGCTAGCCTCTTACCTGTCCAGGAGCTAAAAAGATTAGTAACTGCAAATCAAATTAACCCAAGGCTTCCTGATGTCCCAGCAGCATTTCACAAGCAAAACAGGTTGCTGTGTTTTTTCCCATGTTGTTGCTTCATTTATTGTTGTGCTGTGGCCTCCAGTCTATCTGATTCAAAAAAAGGATTAAAAAAAGTATGACAATCAATAAATTTATCCACAATAAATTTCTTCTCTGTCATTTTTTCAGTCCCTCAGAAACAGGAAACCCTTAGAATACTGCTTTGTGTTTGAAGGTATAAGATGATGACGGTGATGAGGTTGGTCTATTTCAGAAAGGTTTCTGTAAAAAACAAACCACGTGTGTAGTGGAGCAGAGCTGCCTCTGAAATGTGCTGCAGTGCGTCTCACGGAATCGCAGGCACTGACCACAGTGGAAGTCGTCAGCTCCAGTAACTGCACCTGGAACTCAAGGCAGCTCACAGCTCATTGTGCAGTCCAAATTTTAAACGGTAGGCATGTCAGCGTGAGTCATATGTCTAGAGACAGTATGCTTCCGCAGAATTTCTGATATTCATCACGCAGCACACACCAATATAGAAACATAAATATAGAGCCAGCCTGGGTGACTGTGTTTGTATGTGGTTGTGTTTGTTTTGAAATCGCCAACTGAGCAATTCTTGTAACTATGCAGTTGGAATAATAACCTCAGTGGCTAATGACGATAATGGTTCTGGCGATTACCACGGGACACGAAACAATAGGGAAGGCAGCGAGAGTATGACTGTGACTCAATGAGGACAGTTTGTGTGATTTTTTTTTTTTTGTGTGTCCTGAGTTTCAGTCAGCCTTCCATCTCACTCTCACTATTTTTCTCAGATTATATATCTTCTGTCTCTCTCCACCTCCCAGTTTTTCTTCTCTCCGTCCTCCACCCCCACCTCTCTCACCCTATAACCTCTCTCCTCCTCCACACCCTCCCCTCTTTCTGGCTAATTTAAAATTTGTCAGACGCTTGCGTCTTCTGGATGGCTGGCCTTTGATATTTTGTGAGCTCCATTTGGCACAAACAAGCCTGCGGCCCTGGTGCATCCTGCTGACTACTGCACTAGTGGCAGACCCCCGCAATTTATCTTAGCCCAGGCCACCCAATGCTTACTCATTACAGGAGCCTCAGCACCAGCTTAACCCCTCTTTGCCAACTGTGCACATTAAAGACACTTTAAAACTGTGTGCGCATGTGTATGTGTGCGTGAGTGTGAGTGTCTGCATAAACATTAGCAAAATGTCTGCGAATACATTCACATCACATGAGGGGTCCCTGGTAATGCCAACATTTGTCATACAGTATCAGTGTATCTCTGTATGTTTTCTATCTGAGGTTAAAGGCTTCATCTTTCTGCCTCCCCACCAGTGTCTGTAGAAGTGAGATGTGTCCTCTGATTTCGCCTTTTTTATCTCAACCCATATTCACATTTTACTGCGTTGTTGAATGTGTTCTACCTATTCTGAACTGCAACTCAAATTGAAATGAAGCATACTATGCTGGACACCTGCTATTTCTCCTGGCAAGAAATGTTCCTATAAAATTAAATTTGTTTTCACCACCTGTGGCTCCTGCTCACATAGTTAGTTTTCCAGCGTCTTTAATTTGACCCTCTAGAACTGTATTTACCATCTACTCCACTATAACCAGGACTCTTTATCTGAAACAGTCCTCCTAATCATTAGCAGGTCTTCATATTGATTCCACGATGAAAGGGTTAGGGAATTTAGTTTGGAGGGCCTGGCTGTGCTCTGTACTTGCCAGTGCTAGAAAGAATAAAATAATATTATAAAAAGCTTGTTCAACATGTCCATACTAACTTCACCTGGGCTTTAGGTTGGTGTTTAAACGGAACCTGCCCAGTTGAGAATTTATATCATGTATTAGAGATACGAGCATTTTATAGCACATGATTTGACTATTTTTAAATGAATTATAAGAACAAAATTTCAGACGGACAGTAACCAGTGCAGAATAAACTGAAGCACCACACAGGAGTGATCCCTGAAAAGGGTAAGAGCAAGAGCAAGAGGGTGGTGAGACTACTTAACCGTCCTGTACACATACTGCAAAGCATTTAAACAAGGTCAGCAAGTTTCATACACTGACAATAATCAGCTAAAGCCTCTGCATGGCTATCAAAACCAAACATTACAGCATTGTAGGTCAAATGAAGCTAACATTTAACGAGTTATGTCTATCCCTACCTGCTTCACTCCACATGAAGACCTCTACAAATTTTACTAGATGTAAAAGTGGAGTTGGAAATAAACACTACCTGGATTCTATCCTTGACCATATGGCCACAAGGCCCTCTCATGTGTGTTTCTGTACATTTTAATCATTTCTTCTTCTGACTGTAGAGTCAAAATGCATTTTGTAAAAATAAAAATAAAGTGTGTTGTGCCATGTTACTGACCAGAGGCTGCTTTTGTTCTTGTATCATGAGACAAATGTATCAAGTGTGTCTAAATATATTTGTGTGTTCTGTCTAGACACAGCCCTCACCTCAATTCACATCCATTGTTATCAAGTATTGATTTACCCCAACTTGTTTCTGCCATGTGTAGCTGTAACTCAATGACACACACCCAAGCAGACACACCTACACCTGCCTTTTCTCTGTTGGCATTGTGCTTCCTTTCAGGACGAAGGGGCAATTTTTACAGCAGTGAAGCTTTAAGTGGAGCAGAAAATAGAGATTGACCTATCTGTTAATATCAGCTTAATCGCCATCCTCTCTGTCTGGGGCTGTGGACAGAACGCGTGAGAACAGAGAGTAACGACTCATCATATGGTGATGCCCACAAATGGCTTTAAACATGTTCCCTGGCTGTTCATGTTCATGTACTGTGTGTTTAAATGCAATGTTTTTACACATTCCTTCTCCTCTTTGAGCTGCACAGGACGTGCTGAGAGGTAGTGGGGTGAATGGTAGGCAGGGCGGTTAGAGCACAAAGCGTGAACAAGGAACTGCTGTTGACACAGTCCTGTCTTGGTTTACTGGCTGTTTAGACACAACATGCCTCAAATCACAATGGATAAACATTTATTTTGAAATGGCATTTGAATGTTTACAACGAAACAAAACCAGTAATGAAAAGTAAATTTCCTCATTGATTTGATACAGGTGCATTTCCTCTGACCGAACAGACTCTTATATACATATACTATAAAGAAAAAAGCTGATAAAGGTTGTTTTGAATTAAACATTGTTTTAAATCACTTAAGGGGCAACTCAGACGAGCGAGTCAAAAACTCATACTGTGTTGCCTTGTACTGACAATAAAAAGACTTTCAAAAAGCCATTTAGGAGCCTGAAATAATACTAATGCTGAGGGTTTGCTTCCTGCTGTCTGTGGGTAGTTCTAATGTGTCATGACTAGATTACGAACACAATTAACCTTAAGTGTAGCATCCTACGGTGTAGGTGTGATGCCTTTGCCTGAACTGAACACAGCGTTCCATTTGGTGTGGCTGCAAGAAAGACACAGAAAACCTAGCAACTCATTCCATAGACCGTTTCAGGCTGTAACACCCGCCTGTATCTGTTTACATCACACACATCCTGGCTAGTTTGACCTGGACTTTGCCTTCCAATATCCATTCAAAGCCACTGTTTGAGGACAGAGTGTCTATAAAAGTGATGCATGTTCCACCGCAACACAAAACAACCACAGGCCTCCTGCCCTGATGACATTCAGAAATGACTGCATAGACACAGGTACACATGCAAAAGTTCATGTGTGTGTGCACATTGTACACACACTCACACCCACACATGCATACACCCCACACACACACACAACTTCCTCTACCCCTCCCGTAACAGAAGTGAAGCCTTTTAATTATCTGCTGATTACCTGTTAGATCACCTTAGCTAATGGAGAGCAGCTCCCCAGGGAGCCATCCAATCTAACTCTCATCACACACAATGGCTCCTCTTCACTGAAGAGAGTACACGATGTGTGTGTGTGTGTGTGTGTGTGTGTGAAAGAAAGGGTGAGATAGAAAAAACTCCCTTTGAGCCCCTTTGAGGCAAATACTGAGATTAATATTGAAAATAGCTGTACTCTTTCACACATTACGATCTTACCCTGCTTCACGTGTGTATATTCACATATATCTACACACTGTGGACCCATTTTCAGGGATATAGTCCACATCATCAGATTATTCCACAACTCTATGCAGCATAAAACCAAATCCAACGCTCTGCATTTGTTGCATTTACTGTTAATTTGCTCTGTCTTTTGTACATTAACTGTAAATTGAAATGCGGAACCCAAGGTAAATGAAATGCCAAATACTGTATAATAGCACTGAGACACAAAACTGAAATGTGCACATTTAAAGCGCGCCTTAACACAGCAGAACAACAGAAGCTGAAAACAAAATCAAATTGAGCGTAAGCCATGGAATTAAGAGTAGTTCCTGCTGCAGCTCTCCAGGTTCCAGGGCAACAGGATTTTGTTAAGATCTCCATTATCGAGGGGTTTTAGTTAGGTTTTCAGGACTGGCTGTACAGGAAAAATGGAAACATCAGAAAGGTGGTGGGAGAGAATTAACAGTGAGAACGAAGCTAAAGCCACAGCAGAATGGGTGAATATGCATTTCTCAGGTAGAAAATATACTAGTCACTAACTAAACCTAAAGAATAGTGTGTTTGTTTTATTAAAAGTGTCATATCCCATTCAAGCTAAATGAACAAAATATTATTTTCATCTCAAGGGAAATATTCTCACAAGTACAGTTTATTCATTTGTGAATGCTTTCTATATAAAATATGAACGAAGTTGCCAGAGGATTAGATGTCATTAGAATTCTGGTGACGTGCGAGCAGCCGTGAATAGCATATTGTGATTCTTTCAGGACTCTGCCACTTGCATAACGGATATTTCTTTCTTTTGGTGTGAGACAGAGTTGGGAGGAAATCTAGTGAGAGATTATTAATGAGAAATCACATAAATAATGGAACTAGAACTACTGTTTCATAAGATGGTTTTGATTCAGACATGGTGTTTTATTAAAACATGGAGCTAGAAGGTCAACTGAGTGCGTTTTAAAGAACCCAAAAAGCATTGTAAATAAATGTTTTATGCTATATTATATTGCATTATGTTATGTTATGATCTGTTTTGTTATGTTACATCATGATATGTCATTGTATGTTATATGTCACTTTACATCATATCGATGTTACGTTGTGTTTTTTCTTATGTTGCATTTTATGTTATGATCCAATGTGTTATGATACATTATATTATGTTGTGTTTTGTTTTGTAGCATTTTTTGTTATGTTGTTTTTCTTATGCAACATTATGTTAAATGTTATCTTATACATAATGTTATGTGTAAACTACATACAAAGGACGTCTGCACAAACTGAATCCGAATTACATTCGGGTGGAAGGAGGTTTGTTGGGTTTCTGTCAAGGTTTGTCACAGTAATTATTTTAGGTTTTTGTTGTTAACTAATGTAACCGTGTCAATGTCAAGTTGTCCCACAAGAAAAGAAAATAAAACATTAAATATGTGTCCAAAATCACATTCACAGTCATTGATATTAGCCACAGATGGCTTATTCTTTAACCTTTACGTCGATCTTCCAACCCATGTAAACCCCTCACCCAGCGTGGAAAGAGACCTGTGACCCCTCTTCTGATGTGACTGGGTTAACATCTCTGCTATGCATCACTAAGATCAGAACAAACTGAGCAGGCTGGCATTAAAAGATCGTGGCAACCTCATGGCTCTGCCGAGTGGCCTGTTTTATGAGCTAATGCTTCCCCGTTTCACTCTTGTTTTTAGAGCTCTCCCAGTGACACTCTCTCACCAGGAGAACAAAATAATAACCTAATGAGGAGATAACCATAAAGCCACGATTCAACAACATCTAATCCAAACACAGAGTCCAGAGAGTCAAATTGAGTTAGTCTGAAATAAAGTCTGAGCCGTACACTAGGGGCTGCAGGTTACAGCACGTTGCCCCCGGCCAGGGACAGAATGAAAGACTCCTTCCAGCCATGTTCCCTCATCGGGGATAGCCTGGCCTGCCATCAGAGTAATAGTGCTACAAACACAGCAGCATACCAAGATGAGAGAGAAGGTTTCCCAAAGACGCCCGACTGCGGCATCAAACAGGAAAGACACACGGGATGAGAGATAGAGGAAAAAGAGAGAGCGTGAATGAGAGAGGAAGGGAGGGAGAGGCCCTGGAGTGGTGCCAAGTTCCCAAGGTAGTGTACAAGTATCTTTAGAAGCCGGGCGTCTTGTTAGCTAATACATTACACCAATCACGGCCAGCTATCTTAAGCTACAATTAATCTGTGCGCTGGCACAGGCTGATAGGACAGCAACATGCTGTTTCTTAATTAAAAGCAAACGGATTAAAAATGATTAATAACGGTATTAAATATTCTCATGGACTACAAGCGCGGGGAAATCGGGGGCTTTCTTATGCGGGCTTAAAACGAAGAAGTCATTAACGGCGGGCCCAATCTCCCTAAGCCAGGGCTTTACTTTGTTTGGGATCACAAGTTGCTTACTTCATGAATATGCATTTTGCCCCTATCAAGTCGAGACCAAAAGGCAATATCGTGGTGTGGCAGTGGTGTGGTATTTTTCCCTCAGTGGCTGTGAAACTTTGAGTTTTTGATTTGTGACATTTCGTGGTCTCCCTTTGTAGCTGAAGCCTCTGTGTTAACCGCTTCCTGGCCGCAGGCTGCCTGGCTCTGATGACAGATGTCTGCGTTTTACTCTTCGTGTAAAATGTAGGTGAGAATTTTCTGTCTGTTCTGACTACAGCTAAACATTAGCAAAGCTTGAAAACACAGAAAGGCTCTGTAAAAGTCAGTGTAGCTGTATGGCTGTTGGCATCTTCACCTGCAGCCTCTGAGTAAGTGGGTTTGGAGTTTAGACGTGATCAATGTATGGCAGTCAAATCTGAAGCACTTCACTGGTTCAGATGTGATCAGTTCTAAACTATCCAGACACATTCAAAGTTGGTTCAGGTAACAGCTCGGTGGAGTTATTACGTCATGATAAGTGATGATGATGATTCGTTGCAGTCGTTTAGCTTCAGTATTCTGTCTAAAAGCTCTAGTTTGCTTTATGGTTACTGTAACTAGCCTCTCACCTTGTCGTTGGCCTTTGCTCTCTCTACTGTCTGAGGTTGATGCTGCATTCAGGGCAACCTGAATTCAAAGCACTGCCACAGCGTTCCAGTTTAACGTCTTTTTCATTCATTATATTTACTTACGTTTTGAACACTCATTGTTCTCATTATTTTACTGTTACCTTTCATCTATGCAAATCATTAGGATATTCAACTTTTTAAAATCTGGTCGAATGTTGAATCCATGTTGCATATGCGAGTGATACGATAACAGACACGACTCCTGAATATGATTAAAATAGCCCTTCACACGAGCCAGGAAAGCCCTTTTTTTCTCTCCAATAAGCATCATTGTAAGCTTGCGACTACAATTACTGCTTCTAAATTCAGCACTGGTGTAATCAAGCCCTCTGGTTCTGTGTAATTTAGATACTTATGGCTTGTGTCCAATGGCTCCTGTGCCAAGCGCAAGTGTTAGTTGTAATTGACCATACAAGCCTTTTCTCAGCTTTTCTCTGCTAATTTCATAAGTGCTATTTTTAAAATGTCAATTATAAAGCAGATTAATGTATCTTAATGTGAGATTAGATGCATTTTGGCGCGAGTCACAGGGCAATCACATTGCTTTGATTCCATTTCTGCCCCTATTATTGAGTATAAAAGGCCTTTTAGACCCCCAGGTTTCCATGAACCGCTGTTATAAGAGCACAGCATCAGCCGAACATGGTGCCATGTCATCATATCGTGTGTTTCAGAGTTCAAGTGTTGGGTTTTGGGCAGCTCACCTACACCCTCACCTTAGACACACTGTAGCTGAAACAAGGTCAGCAAACCAGCCAGAGGAGATGTTGTGCATCCAGGACACTGTTCTGCTTAGAAACCTATAACTTCTCAAACTGATTTGATTTGACACTCCTGCCTGGTGCTCTGTTTTTCATACCCTCCCAATTTGTCTTTGTTTCTCCTCTGCCTGTTTAGTATAGATGGCAGACCTAATCCAATGTGAATGTAAAAGTTAGTGACAAATGACTTTCCTTGTAGATGAGGGCTCCCCCTTGATCAGCACCACATTCCATTCTATTATACTCCTGTTTTATCAGTAGATAGATTTTCTCTGTTGTTCTTATTGCAGTGTTTATTTTTTAGAAATGTGTTTTTCTTATTGTAATTTCTTATTTAACTG
Source organism: Macropodus opercularis (assembly GCA_030770545.1). NCBI lineage: Eukaryota > Metazoa > Chordata > Actinopteri > Anabantiformes > Osphronemidae > Macropodus > Macropodus opercularis. Next base: position 2,068,779 of record CM061110.1, read on the forward strand.
TAATTTTTTAACTGCAATGATATGTTCTGTGTAAAATAGAAATAAACTGAATTGTGTTAATCTGTAGGTTAATATTGACTTTATGGTATGATATGGGACGGAATCTACTGGTTATCTATTTACTGTGGCACATCTTATTTACCATGTAAAACTGAAAGTCCTAATTCTGAAAAGGCAAGTGCATATGTCAAAGGTGAAAAATTCAGTCACTCATCTTTATCTTCATATGTATGTTAGAACCTACTGGGCGAGAGGCGGGGTACACCCTGGGTTTTCAGTCCATGAAGGGCTGGGCTGACGACTTGTCAAGGTGAATCTGGCTGAGTGAGGCCAAAAGCAGGTAAATCAACTTCGAAATCAACTCAATGGAAGTGAAGCAAAGATGTGGGTATGGACCAGCTAAAACCTATAGTAATACACAAAACGGAACCTAAGCCCAGTGTCTGTAACAAAGCTTAGTGGATGTCAGTGGAATCAGAGCTAATCAGCAAACCTGAAATCTACCTTATTTGGATTATTTAGTTTATTTTACCACAACTTCAGTCTTATATAATGTTATTGACCAGTTACTAGTGATCAATTCATTTATCAATGATGCAGTTGGTCGTTGGAATCCCAGTAGAAATCTATTATAACACCTGTCTGTGGCTGCAGAGATGTCAGCAGGTGTTTTTTAACTCTGGTGGGGCCAAACTTGAGTCCACCTACAGTCTCCTATATGCGCATGCATCTTTTCGATGATATCGGCTTTAACAGAAGCTGTTGTTGCGCAATAATCCTACGACACAGCTGAAAACAGAAACAGAGACTGAAGTCTGTTCTTTCACATAATAGTTGGGTTAATTTCCCTTCAGATCACATGAAAATGAGTGTTGTGAGTGTGTGGCGGCAACGTGTACTTGTCGTAATATTGTGAGAAATGTTTGCCTACACATTGTGGAGCTAGGCTAATCGCCTTGTCTCAGTCAATACGGGACGCGGCAACGCTAGCACCGCAGGGGTTGTCATTATGTAAAGCGCCACAGATAATAACGGATAGACTGACGTATTCTTTCAGGGTGTTTTCTCATCTCTGTTTGTTGATGTTGAATGTGTGTCGTACGGTGATCGCTGAGCTTTAACCACTTGTGCAGCGACGTGAGACGCTGTACGTTACAGAGAATTCTACTGAGCTGATCACTGTGTTCATTTAACCTAAATAAAGGGTAGATGCTGGAAATGTTAGCACTGATGGCTTTATTGCTTTAAAGGAGATATAAGAAGTGAATCAGTGTACGGCCGGGACGTTGGCACTGATACATTTTAATGTACACTATTAACGACCATGACACAGTAAGTATGATACCAGTAACTACAAACAAACTACTCAACACAGGTTGAATTATCTTATGCATAGTGTCATGTTACGCAGCGTTGTACTTTATGATTGTGAAAGGAATAAAGACTCTACCGCATGGTCACATATCACACTGCTGTGTTTTGTGGACTGGGTGTAACTGTACATTACTTGTAAACTGAGGATGAAACAAACAGCTCAGTGTCCCTGTAAATCTGAATGAATCCTGTGGAAAACCTCAGTCAAGTCTGTTAAAGCTCAAACAGGACACACAGCACAGTTGATCAATATTTGTCCCAGTGTTTCACAGCAGCGAAGCCCTTCCAAGCATGTGGCGCTCTAGGCGACAGCCTGTACCAAGAGCCAGCCGTGCTCACAGAAGACGAGCCATATCGGCCTCGTTTTAAAACTTGCCACTCATCTTTACTGCAGAGAAAATTGAATTTGCATTCAAGAGGCAATCATTTTCCACAGGCAATTGTTTTGAATTTAAATGTGTGAGAAATTAGGGTGAAAAAATGGGTGAATGCGTGAAAGTTGGTACTTGTGGGAAACCAAATATACATTAAAGCATAGTGTAACATAAGGTTTACAATTATGTTACAATTCTAAAAAAAATGTGGGAAGACCTGACCTAGAGCTGTAGTCTACACATATCAACAAATGACATAGTTATTATTTTGATAGTTAACATAATATTATTTTGGGATTTTTGTAATTAAAACATTGTTATTAAAAGAATACATGTTACCTGTTATTACCTGGGTGATGCTACAGTATTAGTAGCTGTGTGCATAGTGTTTTAGAAGTAGGACCCACTGTAATATTATCTTTACTGTATACAAAAGCAAAAAATAGTTAATGATATTTTTGTGCCCTTTAGGTAGCTGTTAGTTTTGTTAGTGCGACTGTGATGTGATAGATTAGACTCAAAGCAGAACATCTTAGAGAATAACCGATCTAAGAGAGAGACAAAGCTTAACTGATGATCAAACACCCATTAGGTGTGAATGACAGTTTTCACTTCACTGTCCGTGTGTGTGTGTGAGGTGTGTGTGTGGGGTGTGTGTGTGTGTGTGTGTGCGTGGCGTTTTCATAGAGGCAGGACAAGAGACTTCAAAGGCCTGGCGAGGTCCTATTCACTCCAGAGTCTTTCATATTGACCTCGGGGTGACAGGACGACACAGACACACGGTCTGGACCATGTAGATGAAAGCAGGGACGTCATGCACTCATTGTGTTCCACAATGAGCTCTGTAAACTGGTGTAAAACTCAAATCCAGCCTTCGCAAACACACAGGAAAAAATAAGTCTTAATAAAAAATGCTAAAGCTGACTCAGAGTGTGATTAAAACCCTCCATACACATCACAAAGAGTCCTGCTGCTTTTAATGTAAACCACGCTGTTATTCAGTGTTATGGGCAGGTGTGGGTATGTCCATCAAAATAATTGGTGACATCCAGGAAATTAGTTGGAGGATATCACACTGTGAATGTTGCACATTCTTGCACATTTAATTTCATAGCAGACTGTAAATTATGCTACACAGAAAACTTATTTGTATCATTTTGTCAAATGCTGAGCAACCACAAGCTTTGCCAAAGAACTTTTTTGTCTGATGGTAGTCATTGGAGTCTTGGGCGTGTCCTAAAGGACCAGCAAAGCTAAAGTATGTAATCCACAAGACAGCATTAGGCAATAACTACTAATGCGTAACCACCAAGTAATTATCCAATAATTATGCATGTATTATATATTAACTTTATGAATTAATGCTAGACTTTATGGTACATTTGCTGTATGCAAAGGTTTAGATACACCCTGTATAATTTTTGTACAGGGGGTGAAAGAGACCGTCCATCCATTTTCCTAAGCGTTGTCATTAAGCGAGAGGCAGGCCACCAGTCCTTCACAGGGTCAACACACAGAAACAGAAAACCATTCACACTCTCACTTATGGACAATTTACTCAGATTGCATGGATTTGGAAAGACAGGAAGCTGGAGTACCTGGAGGGAAGCATGCAGCCAGGACGAGAACACGCAGACTCTGCACAGATATTCACAGACTGTTTCATCAGGGATTTTCACTGCAGGTAAAAATCGCCAGCTTCCTGCAAAACACCTTTGACACGCGGTGACACCAGGACCAGTCCTAGTTTCGCCATCACGCCTCTCATGCTTTTGGAATGAATGGCAGAGCCGCCAGTGGCAGTTCTCATCAGGCCAAAGCCCTCAGTGTTCGCCATGTCTAATGCTCTGTGCCTCGCACCCTGCAGATGATCAAAGTGCTATTTTTCTGAATTACAGGCTTTGTAACTTCAACAGTCTTAGAAGGGATGAGGCAGATCATACTAGGAAGATGAGACAGAGAGACAGTAGGTTGTGCGTGTGTGGGTGTGTGTGTGCACGATGAGGAGACACAACTCTTTCTTTTTTGTTTCTATCTTTTTTTCTTGTTCTTCCTAACTCTCACACTGGGTCAGCTCCATTACCAATCTGCCGGCCCACAAATATTTAAAACAAATTGAATCGCACACCCAATACCCATCACAATTACGGCAGGCACAATAACTAAATTAGCAATTCAACACAATAATTGGAAATGCGGCTTGCCTGGACCCGCAGGCCTCCCTGGAGGGCTGGCTGATCTGTGGAGGCACGTCAAGCCCGTTAATTCCACAGCTAATTACTGATGCACAGTGGAATGAAGTTGTTTGTCTCCCAAATACCATTTTCGGTTCATGGTGAGGAACACAGAGCCGTGCTGAGATAGACAAAAACAACAAAAAAACGGAGACACAAGAGTGTGGTCACGCTGCTTTTTTCTTCTTGTTGTTCACCTGAAGAGGAACATCTGTAATAATGATCAGATTCCCTTCAGCCCTGCCCTTATTTGACTTCTCTCTTCTGTCTGCGCTCACTTCATCTGTTTCATCCAGTGTCCTTTTTAGAAGCACGTCCTCAGCCTTCTGTTCTCTGCCAGACTGTGCTCTTTCCACAGACACCCTCCAGTCCTGCCTGGATCAACCACTGACACTCCTCATGTACTGTGAGTAAAAGCCTGATTTATCTTTTGGATTTCGCCTCTTGTTGCATGGATTGGATTTGGAGTGACTATTGCCACTCTGGCTATGAGTTGGACTGTGTTTTCCTCTTGTTGCTGTTCCTTGGGCTCTCATCTTGAGCTGCCACTTTCTGGTACCCCTGACATCAGTATCCATCTCCTTCTTGTTCCCCTCATAGGCAGATGACTTCCTGTTTATTCCCATCCAACAGCTAAATACTCCTCACTTGCCGTACTCTCTTCTCTTCTCCTATTCAGATCATCGATTCGTCAGTGTATCGGCTCAGTTCCGATTCCATTACCAGAACAACCTGCCACTTCCTACAGTACTAAGCTAATAAGCTTATTCTCAAACCTATCCAAATTATCAGCTGCTTTTCTGAGCAGCCGTGCTGTTATCCGTTACAGCAGCCATGTTGGCAGAAATGGAGCAGAAGAAAAGCAGATTATAACGCTGTTCTGACCGCTGGGAACTGGAATGTATGAAATAAACAGGTATTTTTGTGTCTGAATGAATCCCACATGTCCATTTACATATGGACAACAGGACAGTGTTGTTTGTGGTAGGACAAATATGTTAAAACGCACGAATGTCTGAACTACCAAAGTAAGTTTATTAATTATATAATTTGTTCCGGTCTGATGACATGTTTGCATCAGGCGAGCGTTCATTATATTGTGGCAGATTTTTATTAGTCTTTTAAAGAGATTTTATCATTTTACACAGATATGTCGCGAACATGCTAATGATGGAAATATAAAAACCACGAGGCCCCATGTCTGTGAAGTAGGCATGGCAGTGTCAGAGTAACATCCTTGTTTAGCATTAAGCAGCATCATCACTACTACTGTAGTTGCCATCGCTCAGGGAAATTAGCTGCCAGAGATGTCACTCGGGAGGCGTGTGGTACCCAGAGCAGGACATGCGTCAGATTCAAGCTTTATGGGGTTCACAGTAATGTGGAAACGTTTTTCTCCTAATGATGCTCATCCATCTCAATTATCTTTTGTTTTTGGTAATACAAACAAATGATCCTTAAATTGTCTAAATACTGAAATTTGAAAAAATATATATTTTTGTAAAATGTAAAAAATTAAAATACAAATATTTTGGGGTCCAGTAGAAAACTTACAGACAGAATCACCACAGATTTTCTGTAAACAACAGAGCCACTGTGTTGAAGTTGAAGTCATACTCAGAGCTGCAACTTTTCACATTCTCATTTATAGCAGAAACTGATTTTAGCATACAACTGCGTAAGGGGCCCAGACCAGACAGTCCCAGAGGCCCAGACAGAAGGGAGTCAGAGGACCAAAGTAGTCTTATTCTGTGGGAGTATGAGCTGAACTTAATTCCCGTCTCTGCTATGACTTGCCAGAACTTCCATGAAGCTTTGTTTGTGTTGGTCACATGTTTATAAAACATACAAAAAAGATTTCACACTTACTCATCTCACTAACTAAACATGTATTGTATCATTGTGAAACCATTTAAAAGGAAAAATTTGCAAAAATGAGCACACGTGCATGTTTACACTGAACGTCACATGTCATGACATGACTTCCAGGGCTCTACAAGCAAAACTTGAGAAAAAGACTATTCTAGATTTAAATGAGAAGATGAGGACTAAGCTGTAATCTGACAGAGGGATACAGGGATTCACTGGGGAAAGAGGTTGAAGGAGGGGGTCTGTCACTGGGGTTTCTTAGTGCGGTGGCGCAAATTAGTGGCCAAATTGACCATGTCGCTGCATCGGAATCTTCTTGCCAATCAGGCCTGAACATAAAGTGCAAGAAGACAAACCCATAAGAGCGAGTC